>VMDO01003919.1:0-134194 GCA_007922755.1 Pedetes capensis
AGCAGGGTCGGGCCTGGTTAGTACCTGGATGGGAGACCGCCTGGGAACACCAGATGCTGTAGGCTTGGGAGAAGGACCTGGCAACCCCCTCCCAAAAATCAATCTGCCATTGAAAACCCTATGAACAGCAGAGAAGCACTGACAATAGTGTTTCCCCTGTTGTACAGAGGGTCGCTATGAGTCGGATACCGACTCGACGACACCTAACAACAACAACAAATGAGGATTAAGCCTGCAGCTATAACATTGTGGCATCTGATCCCATCAGATCTTGGAAGCTAAGCAGGGTCAGGCCTGGTTAGTACTTGGATGTGAGACCTCCTGGGAACACCAGTTGCTGGAGGCTTGGGAGTAGGATCCAGCAACCCACTCCCAAAAAACAATCAGCCATTGAAAATCCTATAAATAGTAGAGAAGCACTGACAATACTGTTTTGCCTGATGCATGTAGGGTTGCTATGAGTCAGATACTGACTCGATGGCACCTAACAACAACAACATGAGAGTTAAGCCCAGGACTGATGTACACTCAGGTGCTCTTCCCTGTACTGAGGCCCTAGTTCTCTCCAAGTAACTCTCTAAGTTCTCACCAACACAGTCTCAGCTCACATCCTGTTCACCTTCTCAAAGACACCTGCAAAGAATGGGGAGGCCCAAACGCACACACATTCTCCTATTCTTGCCAGCATCTCCACAACTGTTCATAGCCTACAGTCCTTTAGATGTTAGAGGTACTTGTGGAACAATTTTGAAAAGTGGAGTGTGTGGTGACCCACTTGTTTGGATTAAAAGATTCCAAACATCTTGTGACCATTTTGGTAGCTAGAGGTGGCATTGTGTGGGTATCTTTGGCTATAGCTTTGTTCCTTGGGGTCACTGGACGGCCAGTACTCATACTTCAGAGGTAGGCCACCCCTTGTCCTGCATATCTTCTTGGCTGCTATTGAGGAGCCAAGATGAACTCGTCTTTCCTCATCAGATAGCCAAGCCACAAGGGCAGTGACTACGTCTTGGCTGTCTGAGCCCCCAGAGGAAGCCTGTGGTCTGTATTCTCCCACGCTCTTTGGCATGGTTTTGCCCACAGTTCCCTGACATTTTGGAGAAAACGACTTAGCATTGCAGCTTGCAGATCAGGAAGGTTGGAACATTAGCTTCATGGAATGTTAGAGAACCCCTAGCCCAGCATTTCCCAACCACCAGTCCACACACAGGCATAGGGCCAGGGCATATTTTTACTGGTCTGCACAATTTTTCCTTCCCTACATTTCTTACCTCCTAACCATTATAGGCTGAAACACATCCAAGAGGCCCTCAGCCTCCATGGACAGCCCCAGCAAGTCTGGCTGTGTCTCCTGTGGAGCTGAGCAATTGTGAGGCGTCATTGCCTCAATGCTGAGTTCCTGTCTTCTTCCAGTATACAAGATACTGAGGGAAGCCCCTTCACCTCCTCTCCTGCCTACAGCCCCAGGCACAAGTCAAGGCTGACCGCACCTGCAGGGTTTGTGTAAACATTTTCCTCTGCCTGATGTAGCTTTCCTCCTTGTCTGCGTGGTAGACTCTTCTTCACCAGGCACCACCTCCCTTGGGAATCTTTTCTTGACTAATCTCCCCTCTCTGAGGCTCAGGTGGTGACTCTGCTCCATAATCCTCTAGTACACTGCACATCCATCTCATTGTACACACACTCCTATACACCCACACTCAGCCTCTGTGACTGTGCAGGCCTGTGTCACTGTCTGTCCCACAGGACCATGAACCCCTGGAAGGAGGCACTCTTCACTGTGTTCTCAGTGATTGGCATGGTACTGAGCATCGAGTAAGTGTCCAGTAAGTTCTCAATGAATGAATGTTTGGGTGAATGAATGGATGGATGGATAGGAGTCAGGGCTTTACTATTTATGTTCCAAGAGGACAGTGGCAGAAAGCGTGTCTGGGTAAGACCCACTCCGGATCGTGTGTCCACACCCTCTTTCTCTACTGAAAGGAAGGTGAAAAGTATATCCTTCCATCAGAATTGAAAGATTTGAGGCCCATATGCATGTTATCCTCCTCTTCTTTCTCTCCCTTGAAGGAAGAATTCAGGATCCTTCTTAGTTCCTTAGGGTCTAGAAGAGGCTGTGGTCTTTCACTGAAATATAGTGCCCAGAATATAGTGTATGTGTGTGTGTGTGTGTGTGTGTGTGTGTGTGTGTGTGTGTGCACGTGTACACCAATAGCAAGGAGCAAGGGGCATGGAGAAGAACCTCAGGCTATCCTCTCCCAAGCTGGCTGCAGGCTTCTGTCATCCCTTAATTCCTCCTCCCCTGATGCCCAGCGTATCCATCTGTTCAATCATTTCATCTGCTGTGACCTGTATTCCACAGGGTGGATAGCCAGTGTTGGAGGCTGATGAGGATCACAAACCTGAACGTAAACTCATACTCGCACATTCAAATACAACCGTACTCGTTCATAGACACACACATACATGCATTCACATGCTCCCATGCAAATGCACACACACTCTCACACATGAACCTTCTGTTGCTAGTCAGTTTGGAGTCAAATGGGACTCAAAGCACAGGGTCAGAATTGCAATAATTCTCAAGTGCAGCATTCTATGGTATGGGTGGATCAGGAACAGAGCAGGACTTGCTACCTCTTGCCTAAGTTGAGGCGGAACCACTGGAGGATGATATAACCTTCTTAGTAAAGTGACCTAGTCCTTAGCTAAGCTTTCTGCCATGAGAAACAGTATTAAATATTTGCTAAATGAATTTATAAAAGAACTGTACCAAATTAATCCACACTAAGGTGAAAATAACTAAGAATCTCATTACTCTTCCCAAAGAAAATATTCCTATTTCTGGTGAGAATGCTCAATAAACTAGGAAGAGAAAGGAACTTCTTCAACTCAGTAAAGTTGAGGGAATGATGGAAATTTCTAAAATTTGATTGTGGTGATGATTGTATAACTCTGTGATCTTACTAAAGTCATTGATGATATTGACATTATGAGTGAATTTTATGATATATAAATTATACCTCAATAATGCTATAAAAACACACAAAAATGATGCTTGTTAATCTGCGTGCTCCTTGGGAGCCATTTCCACTCTTGCTGAGGTGACTCAGGAGCACATGAGAGAGGAACTGTGAAAAGCTGGTGTCCTCAGTGTTCCTTAGCCAAAGGCCGGGTCACCGCACTGAAAAGACTCCATCATTCACCAAAGGCTCTGCCTCCAGGCAAGAGATAGAAAAGATGTCCTACTCCTTCCTCTGTGGCAGCTACACCAGAGAATGCCACACTTGCAGAGATGAGTATTATGAGTCCATTCCCAAAGAGCCAAAATCTTGTAGGGACAATATAGTAGATATGCATAACCATGGTGTATTTTTTTTTTATTATAGTTGGGATTCTTTTTTTCAGTACTTGAGGGCTGAACACCGGGCTTCACAAATACTTTGCAAGTGCTCTACCACTGAACTAAGCCCCCAGATGCATTTTAATTTTTTATCTTGAGACAGCGTCTCACTAAGTTACACAGGCTGCCTCTGGCCTCAAACCTGCCATCCTCCTGCCTCCACGTCCTGAGCCACTGGGATGATAGGTGTGCACCTCTGTGTCTAGCTATCACGGTGCATTTTAGAAAGCATATAGTGGGTTAGTCAAGGCATAAGAGGACAGGGTGCTATAAATGTAGAGGGAGTAGAGCCATTTCTGGGCAGGGAGAAAACAGTGGAATGTCAAAGGTCCTGAGGGTAGGAGGCTGGGGAACTGGGATCCAGGAGTAAAGAGTGGCTGGAAAGAGAGACAAGGGATGCCAAGCCTGCCAGGACATGCAGCCATCTCCTTTGAGTCCCATTCTGTGGACCTGAGCAGCCTGTACATTTCCCCGGCTTCCTCAGGAGTCTCAAATGCCACTAGGTACTTTGGTCCACTCTAGTGGACAGCAATCCCCACGCAAGGAGGGGCAGAGTAGAGGCTGACCCAAGCCTGGGCAAAGATGAGATCCTGGACATTGGCCAGGGGAGATGTGTGCCTGGCTGCCTTTGGGGCTGACCTACCAAGCTCCTTGCTATGGCCCCAGGGCAACCCTAGCCCAGCCAGCTAACCTTATCCTCCTCTCTTCTTTCATTTCTCTCTTTCTTCCAGGACTTAGTTCCATCTCATTTTATTTTTTTCCATGATCGCTGGACCACCCCCTCCCCCTTCTCATTTCCTCTTTCCACAGTGCAAGGGAATTTCGGCTGGAACAGCCCACAATGTGCGGTGGGCCTTGTGGGGGGCATCCAGAGGTCACTGGAGCCGGGATGGCCCCAGGCAGGGGCTGATCAATGTGTCACTGCCAGGGCTTGGCAGAGCTGCAGCCATGTGGGGGGGGGGGCGGTTAGGAGTGCCTTGGAGGTGGGCGGTGAAGGCCTGGAGCCCACCAGAGCCAAAGGCCTGAGGTGGGGGAGGCCATTTGAACTTGGAAAGGAGATACTTGCTGGTCACTTCCCTGCAAAGCTCTAAGGGTCTTTGTTGGGGTCTCCTGGCTCTGACTTGGAAGGTACCACCCCTACTAAGAACTCACCCTCTCTTCCTTTCTTCCTTCATTCTTTCTTTTCTTTTCCTTACTTCCTTCCTTTCTTTCTTACTTTCTTTCTTTCTTTCTTTTTCTTTCATTTTTTACACTAAATTAAATAATAAAGGGACTGTGTCTATTTCTATTTTCACATAGCCAAGTCTGAACCTCGGCTGATCCTGGAAGCCAACCAGGTACATGGAAAGAGGAAAAAGCAACAGCCAAAGAAAATGAAGCGATGCCTTGAAGGCCAGATGGAGGCTGTGGGCCAGGATCTGCAGGAGACCCTGGACTAAGGGGCCAATAAGGGGGTCTGTCTGGCCTTAGAGAAGAAGGAGGAAAGCAAGTCGGGGCAGATCTCCCATGGTGGGCTGCTAGGGATCTTCTGCTGAGGTTGGAGCCAGAGCATGGGCAGGGCAGCCCAGGCATGAATGAACCTTCTGGATGGAGCTTCCTAAGGCACTGTAAGGGGTCCACAGAGAGCAGAAGGCCTCTGGGCTTGGCGGAAGCAGAAGAGAGAGTGTTGGAGTGGGCCTGGTGGGAGGAGGGGCCACAGTGCTTGAAGCTGCTCCCGATCTGGTTGCCCTATCTGTGCCCATTGTGACCTGGAGCTCACTTAGACCTACAGGTCCTTTCTTCTGCCTCCTTGGCTTCTGTATCTTTAAGATTGGTGGAGCTTCCCCTTGGAGAGCAGGAGGCCTGGGCAGGAAAATGTGTTGGTAGGGTTGAGAGGAAGGAGAAGTGCTTCCACCTTCTGGACTTCTTCTGAAAAAACAGACACACACCCACAGCTTCACAGCCTCAGCTGCCACTCTTATCCATCCTCTTCACTCCATCTCACTGCTTCTGGTTTGACTGGCAGCCCTGAAACACCACAAAGGCAGAGCCCCCAACCATTTGCTGTGTGTGATCCAGGCCCCCTCAGACTTGTCTGCCACATCACAGCCAGCATCATCTCCCTTCCTTCAAACACAACCCCTGCCTCCTATGATAACTGATCAGTGTTTGTCCTCAGCTCTCAGGATAGAGCCCAAGCCTCAAGCACAGCCCCCAAATCCTGCCTGATCCTGATGGTGCCCCTCCTGCAGCTCTCACACCATTTCCCAACTTCCTGCCTTTCCTGTATTCTTGTACCAACTTTGTATCACAGGTAATTTCCTGAGAGTTCTGTGCTCTCCCTGCCCCTTTCTAGCTGCCCCTCTGCCAAGACAGTACCCAGGAGCACCCGGTTACTGCCTCTGTCCCAGCACCAAGGACAGCGCCTGGCACAGAACAGATGCCAATAAGTAATGATGAGCTGATGCGCATCTTCCAGACTGTCCTCCCTCCTTGCCTCCCCTCAGGCTAGGTTGGTCCCCTGTAGCTGGGTTAGGTTTCCCTAGCTTTGCTCATATTGCATTGGAAAATATGACCACTTATACAGATGACATGATTTTATTATCGTCATGGATGTGATTTCTCATCCCAGCATTTATTCTCACCCTCGACTTTCTCTCATTTAAGCCAGGGTAGGGAGAAGTAATGCTGCAGGAAAAGGCTGTTTTGGTAGGAAGACAGAAGTAGACTTTGCAGAATAGACCCTGAAGGGATGGAAGAAGTGATGAGTCCAGATAAGCTGCTTGAGATCAGGAGAGAAAGGGAGACAAGAAGAGAGGAGTGAACAGGATGGTACTACCTGGAAAAGAAGTAGATCCAGAGGTGGGATCAGCACCTGGAAAGACCTAGCCCTTCAGTGGTTGGCTTTATTCATTACCAACTGCAAGTAGCCATGTGAGGCGGGGTGTTGAGTGCAACCCCAAACTCACCAATCTCCACTTGAGTGGCCAGCACCTGCTGTAGGCAGCAGCTGGAATGCTGCCCACGGATCATAAAAAGAAAAGGAAGTCACTCTCTGTGCTATGCATCTACTTAGTCCTCATCCAACTCATTCAGAGTGGGCCCTTTCCATCATCGCAGCCTCTCAGGGCACACACACACACATTTTACATTTGACAGAACAGACCTTGCTGAGACATCCTTCCATGTAGGACAGTGGCAAAGAATGTGCATCCCTGTTACTCTCCTCTCTCTTCAGCCCTAGGCCAGGAGCCCTGGGCCAGCTGCAGCCCCTGCCATAAGCATGCTCCCTGGCACACTGTAGGTTCTTGATAAATCTGAGGCAGATATACTCCTCTCTCTTACCATCAGAATCTCAGATTTGTTCAGGAAAGCCACTTGCTTCATTAAAAGTATTCATCTTTCTAGAATTCCTAGCAGGAAGGAAAGCAATAAGATGGTGTTCTGTATAATAGAAGTGGAAGAATAAGATAAAATATATAATGGGAAGGGCTTCTGGGAAAGCTTTTTAAAGAGAGAGACTAACTAATGTTCCTTTTTTGCTTTTGCCTTTTGCCCTTCATCCTAAAGATCATATCTTTAGAGGTACAGGAATCAGCTTGCAATGACAAATTTAATACACTAAGGGTAGCAAAGCAGAATGGTAGGTAAAGCAGAGATCTCTAATAGCATTGTGGAGGCCAGACTGTGCTGCCCCTGAATTGCCTGTCTACACACTTCTTGGTAGTAAGGGGATGAGTCAGTAGTTGCCTCAAGGGTGCTTCATAAAGAATCATCCCAAAAGTCAATGGTTTAAAACAACAATGGCTTATTCTCACTCATGAACCTGAGGATGAACTAGTATTGATTCTAAGATTCAGGTGGGTCTGGTCTATGTTCCTTGAATTCTCCTACGACTACCATCTACCCAGAGTATTTCTTCCCATAGTGATAATAGAATCTCAGGATTCTAAGCTCAACTGTGCAAGCACATTTCAAGTACGTTTATCCAAGTTGACTATCTATTGTCTAAAGATCAAAAATTTGAATGAAAATCTAAAACTTTTTGTGTGTTACTATGATAACAGAAGTGGAAAATATCACACCATGAAACTTTGTTTCATGCACAAAGTTATTTAAAATATTGTATGAAATGACTTTCAGGCTATGTGTTGTTGTTGTTGGGTGCTGTCGGGTTGGTGTCGGACTCATAGTGACCCTACATACAGCAGGCAAAACAGTATTGTTAGTGCCTCTCTGCTATTCATAGGGTTTTCAATGGCTAATTGTTCTTTGGGAGTGGGTTGCTGGGTCCTTCTCCCAAGCCTACAGCACCTGGTGTTCCCAGGCGGTCTCCCATCCAAGTACTAACCAGGCCCAACCCTGCTTAGTTTCTGAGATCTAACAGGATCAGGTGCCACAGTGGTATGGCTGCAGGCAGGCTATGTGTATGTGGTATAAATCAAGCTTAAATAAGTTTCATGTTTATACTTGGGTACTATCTCCCAGGTATCTCATTATGCATATGCAAATATTCTAAATTTCAAAAGAATCCCAAATCTGAAATTCTCTTGGTCCCAAGAATCTTGGATAAGAGATACTCAGTTTGTATACCATTCTGTAGGATCCCATTAGGAAATGTAAGTCACTTGGATGAGCCCATTCAGTTGAACATTGGCAAAATGTACTCCACTTCTAGTGGGAGAACCACAAGCTCACATAGTAAAGAACATGGATACAGAGAGAAGTGACAAATTGGAGCCAGTAGGTAGAAAATGCCTGCTGAATAAGTAAATGTTGAATGTAGTTATGTGCTAGGCACTATTTAGCAAGGTAATAGTGCTTTTTGGTTATTAATCATCTCATTGAGCTTTTGCAATAACATATGAGGCAGGCTTTATTAAATTTACTAGGCAGATTATAAATAAAACACTACAGCTCAAAGAGATTAAGTACTATATCTCTGATATAGGGATGACCCAGGTTCTGTCCTCCAAAAGCCCATCCTCATCTGTTATATAGTGTGTCCTTACTTCTCATTCTAGGGTCTTCCGGGAAGAGCATGTGTCTTACTAAGGAAGCAATGCTGGTGCTAGACAGAATGTCAACTTGGTATCTTGTCTCTGTATATCTGGACTGCTGGCCAAGTAGGTTTCAAAGTTTGGGTAGAAGTTGGGCAAAGACTGAGAATCTAGATTGTGTTGGTTGCAAGCAACAGAAACTTAATCTGGCTGATTTAAGTACAGGAAAGCAATTCAGCTTCTCCTAGAATTTCCAGAAGGGTGGAAAAACCGTCCCAGAAAGAAGATGGGAGCAGGGAATGCTGTAAAGCCAGAACACAGCATAAACCATGCTGCAGAAGGGTCCCGATAGCCTTCCAGCCATGGATCTTCCAGCTGGCAGTGCTGCTGCAGCTGCTGCCCCTCAACACTAGAGGCTGCTGCTGTAGCCACTAACAGAATAATTCCTCCGTGTCCAGGGTTCAAAGCCCAGGCAAGGCACTTGTGGCCCTGATCAGATCCCAACTGTATAGGAAATAAGTGTCTGGCTTCAGGATCTGCAATGTGAGTAGGAGATCAGTTTTGTCTAGTACCAGGACTCTTTTGGTTATGGATTTCTCCCAAGCACAGGAAAAGGGCTCCCAGGCTAGGAAGCAAAATAACAATAATAATAATAATAGGAACAACGCCCAATTTTCCTTCCCAGGCTCCATCAGCAATCAACAAGGGGTATCATTGAGGGGAGGGAGGGTGGCCTCCTCATCACCTGCTCCCATGTCCTGCAAGGGAAATGGAGGCTCCTTGCCCCTCCTTGAGCCTCCATTCACCCTGGCTCCCCTCTGCCAGGGCCAGTGCCCCTACTCTGCCCATATCTATTCCAATCCTCACCAACTCTGCCTGGGAGGTCTGTGAAGGGGGAACCATGCCTGGGACCTGGCTGGCACAAGGATAGAGGTGGCAGACGGTCCTCAGGACACTAGAGAGCACTGGCCACAGCCTCACTAAGATGGGTCTCATTCCCTCATTTACCTCTTGTCTGCCACTGGGAAGCCCTGGGGAGAAGTGGGCAGAGAGTGCCATGGCTGGCCATGGAGGCGCAAAGCTTCTTAGAGTGGGCTGGACTGATCTGAATCTCTGGGAGGCACCCTGCTCTGACACTTCCAGGCAGCCACAGCTCGCACCCCGAGTCCCTCGGGTCACCGTCTGGATGTTTGGCATCCTTCATCCCTGAAGATCCAGGCCTTGGCTGCCCCATCTCCTCTCCCCACCAACAGACTGCACAGCCCTAGTCCAGCCCCCACCTCTCCCACCCCCTCTCTCCCTGGTCTCCAGCACAGAAGCACTGTCAGGGATCACAGCAAAGCACCACGTGGAGATCTAATCTGGGGCGGGGGCGCTGAGCTGAGGCAGAGTGGAAGGGGTCGACGAGAGGAGGAAATTAATGATTAAATAATGGGTTCCAAATGCAGCGGCTCCAAGTGAAATCCCCAGCCACAAGCCAGCGGGCTGCATGCTCTCGGCCCTGCTCCAGAGCCCAAGGAGCCCCAAGTGGCGGCAGAGGATGCTGGTGGTGACACAGGGGCAGCTCCCTCCAGGCCTGGCCAAACAGACCCTGATGCAGGGTCAATGGGATGCATGGGGAGCCCTGGTGATTCCTGATGACAGGTAGGAGTCCTGCCACTTGGAGCGCAGCCACCAAGCAAGGACCCACTGGGGGGACACAGCAGCAGAGAGGAAGTTTTGGCTGGCAGCTGGGCCAGGGCTGCAGCCACTCTTGGCCTCCACACCTGGCACCCCCACCCCATTTCATTCCATCACTTCATCGTCCTGGCTACCCGAGCCTCAGCTCTCCTGGAGGAAGCCCTCAGAATGAATCAGAGGACAGGGAAAGAACCCCTGCCAAGACCACCACTCCTAAATCTTTCCCAATAATTATCTTCCCCTTCCTCCACTGAACAGGGAGGGACTCTTGCTTTTTATGAGGGTGATGGTCCCTGATACTGAAACTTTGGTCTTGTCTATAGCAAATTCCCTCTTGCCATGCCTCAGTTTCCCCCAAGCACTGAGGACTGGGACTCTTCTGTAGCATTCCCTTGGGAGCCTGTACTGCTTGGTACATGCTTTTCTCTCTGCTGGTAGGAGGGTGCTGAGCCAGCATCCCTGGCTCTACATGCTTCTCCCCTGGAGAACACAGTCTGGGCTCTGGACGCAGCTCCTGCCCATGTGGGAGGGCCCAGGCCTGGGAAGCCAGGGACAGGCGCCTTGGCCCTATGGCTCCTTTCCTCCTCCTCTGGAACCCTGCTTGGAGTCTGAAATTTTCCACACTGAGCCTTTGGCTTTGGACACTGGAACTTTTGCAATTTCCTGACTTGAAAACTGCTCCCCTACCTCTGCGCCTCTACTGTGGCCTCTACCATGGCCCCTACTGTGGCCGGTAAGTTTGTGGGGGTGGTTACACTCAGCAGGGGCTCAGGGCCTAGACTTTGGGAGCACAAACCTTGGCATTCTAGTGTAGCACTGAAAAGTGTACTCTTCAGCCATGGTCTGCCATCTGTCTGTGTCACCTAGGGCCTCCCACGAGAAAGACTGCCTTAAAAACCCAGGAGAATGGGGGCTGGGGACAAGAAGGAAGTCAGTCTTCAGGTAAACCGGATTGAATTATGGGAAAAGAATGTCTTTGCGTAAGTCCAACCATACAAAACAGATTTTACTCTGGAGTTTGGGGCCATTGATCTCCGCCAAGCCCGAACAGAGGAATGTCTGGGCCTGGGGAGGTGGCGTTCATAGCCCCGTGGAGCATGGGCTTCGGAGCCTGGGACCAGGCCAGTGCTTGGGTAAAACAGGAAGCCAGAGCATCCATCCTTGCTCTCAGCAGTGCTGCTACTGCTGAAGCTGCCATAGGTGGCCCTACCCACTTCAGAATGCTTCCTATGGCTAGGGGAGAGGTGCCAAGCAGATGGTCACTCTACAGGAGCCTGAAGGTAGGAGGAAGAGGAGCCTTCTTAAAAGCTGTGCCTAGCAGTGTGGGATGCTGTCATCTTCCCACTTGGGCAGCTCTCTGGGGTATTCTCTGCAGCCCAGACCCAGTCAGACCCTGCCATGGGTCTCATGTCATACCTTGTCCGGCTCTGGGGCACCAATCTTGGGGCACTTGTATGGGCTTCCACTCTCTTTTACCCTGGAAAATCAGGCCAAATAGACAGCAGGCCAAATAAGCCTGAGGCCTTCCTCTCTGCGGGTCCCCCACACCACTTCATCCAAGATCCACACACCATCCGGGATCGCGCGTGCAGAAGAATTTTAATAGAAACAAGCAATTTGGAAGGTCTGGTGGGAAGGCAGGCTGGTTGTGGAGACTGTGTGCTATTCCTGGCCAGGAAGGTCAGGAGGCTCTCCTACAGACAAGCACTCCCAAGACAAATACGGAGCAATAGGTTGGCTTTCTCTGCTCTGCTTTTTTTTTTTTTTTTCATTTTTTCAGTACTGGGGAGTTGACCCCAGGGCCTCGCATAACCTGGGCAAGTGCTCCACCACTGAGTTATACCTCCACCCCCTTTTTTATTTTAAGAGAGGGTCTGGCTAAGTTGCTCAGGCTGTCGCTGGCCTCGAACTCACAACCCTCCTGCCTCAGCCCCCCAGTTGCTGAGATCGCAGGCATGTGCCACGTACCAGGCTTTGTCTTCTCCCTATGATGATGGAGTGTGCAGGCTGGTACCTGACCACATAGGATGTGGGGTGGGGGAGGACTTTACAGGGAGGAGGCCAAAGGGGAGTCAAGGCTGACAGCAGTAAGTGTTTGGGGCTATGGTCCCTTGAGAGCTTCCCAAAAGGCATGTAGGACAGGAAAGCTCACTGGTTTTGCCCCCTGTCTGTCTCTGGTTGTCACCTTACTCAACATACCCACTGCCTCCCTGCACAGCTCAGTCAGGTGCCTGCTGTCCCCAACATGAGGATCAGGCACAAAGGTCCCTAAGCCATGGCACCAATGGGGTAAAACAAAAATCAAAAACAAAACTAAAAATATTTAATCCCTTGGTTCTGTGCAGATGAAATTTTTTTCCCAAAAGGAATTTAATTAAAGACAGAAAAAGATCAATATAAACCAAGAAATCACACGCACATGTGAGATGTGCCGTGAGGGCCCCAGAGTCCTGGCCTGAGAGAGGGGAGGTCTGGGCATAGTGTCTTGGGGCTCCCAGAACTGGGCCTGTGGGGGCCAGCCCTACCTGAAGCAGGTTCTGCAGGCCCTGGGGGCTCTCAGACTGCTTTAGATTTGAGCCAGGCAGCCTATGGCCCTGTCACGGGGACTTGGCTTATGGTGGCTGTGTGCTGACCAACCAGACTTAGTCCTTGGGCCAGGCCGCCCACCTTGGGCGTGGCCTTTCCCTGAGCACTTGCAGGATGGTAAGGGCAATGCTCCCTGGTACTGACCCCAAAGCTCAGGTCACAATCTCTGCCCATTGCATAGAGGCATCTGCTCCATCTGTCAGGTGATCTCCTCCCCCCACAACAGATCTATTTGTGATTTTTAAATTTGACTAGATTTTTTTGGTTGAAATTGGTCCAGTGCATTGTGGTCAGCAATTCCTCCATCCCTTTATGCAGCCAGCAACCACGGCAACCAACCACGGCAAGGCTTTGGACATGGTTCCATCTTCTAGAAGCTCCCATTGCCCCACTTTCTGCCCTGACCCAGTCTCTGCAGCTTTCCACATCATGATTTGTCTCCATTCAGGACTCTCACCTCACACCTTCATGTACTGCTCAGCTTGGGCTGGTGGCTTTTGCTGTCACCAGGACACATGTTTTCCATGGCTGCAGTGCTGCTACAGCTCTGGGGAGATGCCTGCCCCAATCCAGCCTGACTCTGGCCCTCTAATTTGGGCCCAACTCCTTCCAGACAACTCCAGGTTTACCAGGACCCCAAAGAGGGGTTGAACAAACAAGCAAATGAACAGTGAATGGTGAACTCCTCTTTAGATTCCAAATAACAAGGCCTTTCCTATATGCCCCAGAGGAGTCCTTCATTCCATAGTAACCCCTCTTTCATAACCCTTGTTGTTGTCATTGGGTGCCATTGAATCGGTATCCGACTCATAGCGACCCTCACAGGGTTTTCAATGGCTATTTCGGGGTTGCCTTGGGAGTGGATTGCCAGGTCCTTCTCCCATTTTTGTGGTGCTGGGAATTGAACTCGGGGCCTCAGAGACTGCAGCACAGCACTCTACCCACTGAGCTAAATCCCAGCCCTTCATAACCCTTACTACATACTTATTACTTCTGTATCCAATATTGCCTCTCTCCAGGCCTGCCTTATGCACTTTTGCATCCTCCTTTCACTTGGAAGCATGCCTGGCACAAAGTAGATGTTCAACAAATGTCTGTGGAATTAGTGACTGAGAAGTAACTTTGAGTTTTCTCAACCCAAGCTGTGACCCTCTCTCTCCCTCTTGTGTCCAGACCCCTTGTGTTGTTGTTAGGTGCTGCTGAGCTGGGTCCAACTCATAGCGACTCTCATAGGGTTTTCAATGGCAGATTGTTTTCAAGAGTGGACTGCCACATATTTCTCCCATTTTTTGTGGTTCTGTGGATGAACCTGGGTCCTCAGAAAGTGCAGAGCAGTGCTCTTTACAACTAAGCCAAATTCCAGCCCTCCAGACCCCTTACATCTAAGCTTAAACTTTTTCTCTTTCCTTTCCACACCATAATCATTTAAGATTTTCTTGGCAGCATTTCTCTTAAGACTATAGGGCTAGAAGGGCCTCTGCTTTCTCTTAAGCTGTAGGTTTTTCAATGGCAGTGGCCTTACTCCTGTATCTCCATGTCTCTTGTCACAGTGTTGTGACTGGCACTCAACAAAAACACTGTTGTATGAAAAAGGACAAGGACGGACTGAAATTTTCTCTGAGCTTTTGGAAATCTCAAAGGCTGTATAAAGATTGCTATCCATCAGAATTGCTTTCACTTTCACTTTTCTAATTAATTTCATTTTGCTGATAGAAATCGAAAAGGATTTTATCTCTCCTAATTGTTTTATGCCTGCAGCCATAGCACCGTCCAGTCCCGTCAGATCTCAGAAGCTAAGCAGGGTTGGGCCTGGTTAGTACTTGAATGGGAGACCACCTGGGATTACCAGGTGCTGTTGGCTTGGGAGAAGGACCCAGCAACCCACTCCCAAAATAACAATCAGCTATTGAAAACCTTATGAAAGTAGAGAAGCACACAATAGTGTTTCACCTGTTGTATATAGTGTCATTATAAGTTGTTTTATAGTCTTCTGGAAAGTGACTCTTCTCTGTCCACTTTCCCTCTCTCCCGGACAAAAGGCATGTTGTGGTTGGTTTGGTAACAGTCAGGATAGGTGAAGTTAGGATACAGTAACAAATAACCCTTAAATCTCAGTGACTTTACATAATAATAGGCATAGTGACCCTAGGGCAGGGTCATCCATGTCATATCTTAATGTTGCCCCTACACATCAGTAGGTCCTCCCACAGCTGCCAAAACAAGGGAGAAAGGTATAGAGTTGAGCACAGCCAATGAAATTTTTCCATCAGCTGGGGTGGGCATCACTTCTGCTCACACTTTGTTGCCCAAAGCAAGTCACATGCCACTCTTCATTTCTAGAGGGTGAGGAAATACCACCCACCCATGAACCTAAAAGAAGAAGAAGGCCAGATATTAAGAGAACAGTCACAGCCCCTGTCACCCTGGCCTTAGGGTCAAACTCAGGCCCTAGGGTGGCTACTAAAGGGCCTGTCTGTAGCTGAGGAGAGGAGATGAGACCAGAACAATGAGAACAACTCCACCCTGCATCTGCCCGGGATTTGGACTTCTCACTGGAATCACCACACCAGGGAGCCCTGAGTAATCACAGCTTCACAGTCACCATCAGGCAAAATGACAAACTTCTCTCAGGCCAGTAGTTTTCAGCTCAGGTCTCTGGAATTGGGGCCTGAGGCCTGGAGGCTGAGCTTCTTCCCCTGGGGGCCTCTCAGCCAAGCTTCTCCCTGCTGAGAGATGCTCCAGAGAAGAATGGCTGAAAGGAGCTGGTGCATTGGGTGGGGTCACCTGCCACAAATTTGCCCCTGCTGTGGCTTTCTCCAGCCTCTGTTGCTTCCTCCCTTACATCCCCTGCCCACCACCCCCACATTTAATGGAGGATCTTCCCCTCTGGCTTTCTTGGACAAACCCTGGGTTCTGAGTTGTTGAGTGCAATCTACTGGCAGGGTCTCAGAGAATTGATCTCTGCTTTAGAAAACAATAAGATAAGAGGGAGGAGGAGGGGGAGGAAGGGGTAGAGGGAGAGGAGGAGGAGCATAATTAAGCTCCAATTAAGGCAAAATAAATGTGCAGGGGAGGTTATTAGTGTATGGCTCTCCCTCTAGAGAGCTGGCTCTAACAGGAAAGGAGCATGTCTGCTTAAGTTGTGAGTCTAAGCTCAGTACATTTGACAGTACTTAGTATATGTTGTTGTTATTAGGTCCCATTGAGTCAGATCTGACTCAGAGCCACCCTAAGTACAGCAGAATGAAACACACTCCCCAACCCTGTGCCATGCAAATGATCTTTCTATGTTTGAGCCTATTATTGCAGCCACTATGCTTCTTCTCATTTTGAGTAGTGCCACATCAGAAAAAGGAGGTCCCAGGGGCTTTACTCTATTCCATCATTAAGGCCAACTCTAAGGAAGCAAATCTTCCCCAGTCGTTTCTTAAATGACTTCCAGGTGTCGAGGGGGCTCATTTTCCATCACTATGTTTGACAGTGCTTCTCTGTTATTCATAGGGTTTTCATTGCTAATTGTTTCAGGAGTGGGTTGCTGTGTCCTTTTCCCTAGTCAGTCTTAGTCTGGATGCTCAGCTGAAACCTGACCACCATGGATGGCCCTGCTTGGTGTCTTAAATACCGGTGGCATAGCTTCCAGTATCCCAGCAACATGCAAGCCCCCATAACACGACAAGCTGACAGACACATGGAGGAATTAGTATATGGTAAGTGCTAAATAAGTAAACACGCATTGGCATTGCAGATTGGTTAACTGAGAATCAGATTGGCCAGGTGAAAATGGTGAGGTTAAGGCTTGAACTCAGTTCTCCTGAAAGTCTCCTAATTTTCCTCCTTACCATATGGCCACTACTGCCGTATCACTTATGCCACCACTGCTGTTACAACCAAGGGTCTGGGGGTGGGGTGTTGGTGGGGTGGAGGCCAGAGAGGTCTGCCACCCAACAAAGCCACCATGCCTTCCTTGCTGCCCCAGCCTTCCAGGCTCCTCCCTGTGCCCCACTCTCCCCACCTCATGGTCTGGAGGCCTTCATGGAAGGGTCTCACTGGCCTGCAGCTCCCTCTTCTTCACCCCAACCTTCCCACCACTCTGGAGCTTGTGGTTTGCCCACTGCTGGCGGCCTCTCAACTCCCAAGGTCTGCAAAGCTCTTTCCTGGAACCAAGCTGCACTCTAGCCCCTTCGCAAATTTGGATCTCTCCCTCCCCTGAGGACCTTTCTCCCAAGGCTGGGATCCCCTTGTGTACCTCCCGGGCTGACTCCTGTGTTCTAGGCTCTGCCTGGAGACCAGAGATAATTCAGGCAATGAGATTATGTCTTTACCCTCATGCAAGTTAGATTCCCATGGGGGAAGACACTTGATCAGTGGACAAGTAAATAAATAATACAATTTCTGGAGATGATAAGGGACAATATGGTGTTGAGAGAGCCTGGTAGAGCCAGAGTTCCTGTGAGGAGGTGGCCTCACAGCAGAGTCCTCAAGAATGGAAAGGAGCAGAGTGGCCGGAGATGAGGACAGAAAAGGAGAGCTTGCATTTTCCGGGTCTCCCCTACCTATGGTTCAAGGATGATGGGGATTCTTGGGGTAGGTCCTGAGAGAGTGGAAGAAGACAAGATTGGAGAAGGATGTCTCCTTCCTGCAGGTAAGGATGGTTTCTTCCCTTGTTTCTGTCACAAACTGCTCTCACAGCAAGCGATCAACATTGCCTCATTAACTGACTTTCAAGGGTGTCCTTTCTTGGTGACTACCTTGAATACATGTAGCTAACACCAGTTTAAATTACTGAACTTAGTGAGCAAAACTTCCAAGGTGAATTCTTCAAAAGTCAGACAATTTTCTTTCTTTCATGCTGCTCCTTGTCTGCCTCTTCCCTGGGCAGGCTAGCAAGAGCTGCCTTAGGTCCTTGTCTCGCCAGCAGCAGCCAGATGCTGGCCCCAGCCTGGCCTTCTGAGGCCTCCTGGCCTTGGTCTTGGCCCCTCAGGAACTCCTCCATGCCAGGGGCCATCGTGGTTCTGGCTGAGGTGCACCTGGGTGAGTTTGGAGTATTTACTGGAAGCAGTATGCGTTGGTGCGAGCCCAGCGTGCAGGCAAGTGGAGGTCAGGGCTGAGACCCTGTGGCACTCTCTCTGCTCAGAGAATTTCTTAGCCTCCTGGGCCTCCCAGGCCCATCCTGGAAGGACAGAGGGGAAAGGATCTGAGTGAGTCGTCCCTGACTCACAGCGGTAAGGACCAGAGTGATGACAGAGCAGACTTTGGAGAAGTGCCTGACCCAGGAGTCAGGACACTGAGGAGTCAGGGCCCTGCTGGCCAGGCCCTGCAGAGGGGTCCTAACCTCCCAGGAAGGGCCCAGGTTCACTAAGGATAGGTGCCGACAGGGAGCAGGTGCCTAGGGCAGGGAATTCTGCATACTACTGAACAAGAGAAACTTTGGGAGGCTGCTGTAGTGACGTGGGGGCCAGAGGGCAACTTCACAGTGCTCAGGTCATGACAGTATTCTTCAAAGTTCTAGTTCATTCTTTGATTTTTTTAGAGTAAAACTTCTCCCTTCTTTTGCTCCTTTGACATTCAGCCTCACCTGCCTAACCTGGGTCTTGTGGAACAATCTCCCGGCCACTGGCCTCCATCCACAAGTCCCCAGGCTGGGCCCACACTGCTAAGGACTCAACATGATCCTCTACTTCTCGATCCCACCTCTGCCAGCTGGGTGCTCTCTTGCTCCTATGGTTTCAATAGCACACACACGTGCGTGCACACACATAGCCTGAGGCAAGTTCCCAGCACCTTCCTTCTAACAGGGAACACCACAAGCAGCCTTCACTTACTTCTCTGGAGTCTCCACTACCTGGTCATTAAATCCTATTTCCTCATCTTCAGCAGAGGACTGGGATTCCAGCAGGGCTAGGAAGAGCTACAGCCGCACCTGGCCTTCCAGGCCCAGCCTGCTGAAGCAGCTAACAAAACCCAGAGCAGCACTAGAAATCAAAGCTGAGCATGTGTGTGCAGGAGAGGCTCAGGCTGCCTCATCTTGGTCAGGGCATCCCAGAGGCAGTTCGGAGATAAGGTTGTGAGCGAGGTAGGTTATATGAAGGGTGTTTCCAGGAATCACCAGTACTGGTGTGGAGACAAAAGACAGGGAAGGTACAGCAGTCCATGAATCCCCCAAGACAGCTGCCAGTGTGGGCAGCTACTTTCTTCCCACTGGGGATTCTCTGGAGCCAACATAAGACTCTCACTCGGTAATTTCATTCATGAGACCAGAGGCAGCGGATGTTTTGCCTGAAGCTGTTTTTAAGGGGTGTTAACATCCCCATACTTCTAACCTGCTGCACAGGGGACAAAGCTTCCAGTGACTAGAGACCACCCCCCCCCCCGCCCCAAATAAGTGCAGGGGCTGGCAGATGGAAGTTGATCTAGAATACTCTGCAGTAGAAAAGGTATAGGATGTGGGCAATGGCAGCAACTATTATGATGTGCCAAGGGGGTTGTTTAAAGGAGGTGGAGGTCAGGAATGGCCGCATACAGGAGTTACATTTGAGGTGGACCTCAAAGCTTGGGTAAAGTTTTGAAAACCAGAAGTAAGAGTCGGAATAAAAGCCAGATATGGTGGCTCATGCCTGTAATCCCAGCAATTCAGGAGGCTGAGGGAAGAGGTTTGAAAGTTCAAGACCAGGGGCAGCCTGCATAACTTACCGAGACCTTGTCTCAAGATAAAAAATTAAAAAGAGGCTGGGAGTGCATCTCAGTGGTAGAGCACTTGCAAAGCATGTGTGAGGTCCTGGGTTCAACCCCACCCCACCCAGTACTCACCCCACCCAGTACTCAAAAAAAAAAAAAAAAAGTAAGAATGAGCAAAGTAGGAAAAAGGAAACAGCAAAAGGTGAGACCACAGGAACATTGGAATCTGAGAAGTTTTGTCAGATGATGTCATGGGAGGTAGAAGACAAATGCTCTATGCATAAATGGGAAATGATATCTTATTGCTTGTGATGGGACCAAGGAGCACTTTAGGAGGAAGATGATGAGAATGGATGTGGGGACATTGAGTTGGAGGTCCCTGCAAGTCATCCAGGTGGAGAAGTCAGGTGGGAGGTTGCACACAGGGATCTGAACTTGCGGCAAGAGGTCTGAATCCAACATGGAAATTCAAGAGTCACCTGCTTAGAAGTGGGAGTGGAAGTCACAGAATTGGTGAGACCCCCCAGAAAGAAAAGGAACTAAAAGAAGAGTCAAGAAGAAGAGGAAAGTAGGAGAATGCCTACATGTAAGACATGGGAAGGGAGGGGGTGTAAACCAAAGAAGCACATGAAGAACAGGCAGAATTCAAGAAGCCAAAGGAGGAAGTCTCTAAAGGAAGAGGCAGGGAACAATCAAAAGTCCTGCCAAAGTCAAGGTGGATGAGGGTGTCATAGCAGCTAGGAGGCCCTTCAAAGAGCAGAGCAGAAATGATCTTGGAGTATAACCCAGGGGAGCCTGATAGTAAAGAGACCTGAGTAGATGTCACAGCTCACCAATCTTTCAAGTACCTTTCTTTTGCAATTAAATTGAGAATTAGAATTTTAGCTGCTGGGAATCACAGATGTTGGAAGTTTTTTTTTTTTTTTTTTTAAATACGGGAGGAGGTATGATTTTAAATAAATAAATGCACATATACATACAATGAGAGAAAACCTGGATATGGCATTTATCAAATTTAGGATTAATGCCTGTCTCTGCTATTCATAGTAGGCCCTTGTGAAGTTTATTTAACCTCTCTAAGTCTATGTTTTCTCATCTTTAAAAATGACAAAAGCAATACCACCATTAAGGTTGTTCTGAGAAAGAAATGAAATGATACTTAGGTAATTTTCATCATGTAAAAGCTGTTGGCTAAGTTTCCAGCAAAATGAAAGGTTATGGTTTATATGGTCTTATAATACCTAGGGGTTTCTCAAGCTCAGACATCAAGCTTGATTTTTAATACCCACATGAAACCAGAAGACCATGCATGGACATAAGAAAGTCACAGAGCTAGAATTGTTTCCCTTCAAAATGTCAGTCTTGACATATACTCTTAGCACAATAATTGAATGGAATAAGATTTAACTACCTATTTCCTCTGTCTGTGACCTAGATATAGAAAAAATATTCTCTGAGAATTCTAAACTATTCATCCCTCATGCAAGTTTGGGCTTTATGTTTACACTCCTTTCAAGGTCTTCATGAAAAGTAGTTTCATCTCAGTGATATTCCTAGAATGCCTGATACAAGCAAACACTAAAACTTTGAAGAAAAAATACTCAACCTGATAACACTAAATTCCCATAAACAAGGATTCTCAGAAGAGGAAACACAGGAGGGGAAAATCCTGCCAGGAGTAAGAGTTAGTAAACAAAACAAACAGTTGGATTAGACTCCTAAGAATTCAGATAATATAGAACTATCAGGTAGATACTGTAAATTAAATGTTTTCATTATTAAAGACTAAATAAATAAACGAATGAAAAAGAGCCAGGTACAGTGGCTCACACCTGTAATGACAGTGACAAAGGAAGCTGAGGCAAGAGGATTGAAAGCTAAGTCCAGAGGCAGCTGTGTAATTTAGCAAGACTCTGACTCAAAATAAAAAATAAAAAGTGGACTTGGGGTCCAGCCTAAGAGTAGAGTATTCACAAAGTATGCACAAGTCCTGGGTTCAACCCCAAAGTATAGGAAAAAAGCCTCCAGAACCCAAAGGATAATGAGAAGATATTAAACATAGCCAGAAGAAAAAGAACTCTCACAACACAAAATTTAAACTGACAGCAGAACTTCCATCAGCAAGAAACAGAGGTCTGATGACAGTTGGACTATGTTCAGAATACTGAGAAAGTATGATTCTATGTGATTCTACACCCACCCCAAGTACAATCCAAAAGAAAAAATAGAATCATGATATTTCCATAAAAGAGCTAAGTACATTACTCTCAGGCCCTCACTAAAAACCAACTGAAAGGTGCTTTCCAGGAAGAAAGAGATTGAACACAGTGGTTAGTAGTGGGATTTGTGAAACTATACCAAGCAAGTTAAATGGTCAGCACATAGCTAACACTAAACAAGTACTGACTCCATGAAACAATAATTATTGGGAATATATATATATACACATATGTGTAGGATTGATTATAATCATTGAGAATTTATTGACGAAAAAGAGTCAACTTGAAGGATTTTAGTATTCAGTCTATTCTATCTCCTGTTTTCCTCAACATTTTCATCAATCATTTGCATAAGAATAATGGCTGGATACTCATAAATTTGACATATGCTACAAGTAGTAACAGGAATAATTCATACACTAAATAATAGAATCAAAAGCCAATATTTTGACTGATTTATGTAGTCAGAATACTCCCCACTCTTCCTAAACAACAACAACAACAACAAAGTGCCTAGTCCTAGTCTTTGGAAGCTGTGCCTTAAATATTGCCTTACATGCTGAAGGGACATTATGGATGTGATTACGATAAGCTCCTTGAGAAAAGGACATTATCCTGAACTCTCTGGGTGAGCCTAATGTAATCATGAGAATCCTTTGAAGAATAAGAGAAGGAGATGTGATTAAGGAAGTACAATTAGAGAGGGTTTTGAAGATGCTACACCGCTGGCTTTAAAGATGGAGGAAGGGACCAAGAGCTAGTGAATGTAGGCAGCCTCTACAAATGAGAAAAGGTAAGGAAATTGATTCTCTCCAAGAATCTGTGGAGTAACACATCCCTGCCCACACATGTTGTTATTGTTAGGTGCTGTCGAGTCAGCCTGACTGATAACCCTGTATACAACAGAACGAAACATTCCCCAACACTGTGCCATGCCTGGCACTATGTCAATGCTTGTCTACTATTCATAGGATTTTCAATGGTTGATTGTTTCAGGAGTGGGCTGCCAGGTCCTTCTCCCTAGCCAGCAGCACCTGGTATTCCCAGGTAGTCTCCCATCCAAGGGCTAACCAGGCCAACCCTGCTTAGCTTCTGAGATCAAACGGGATCAGATGACAGGGTGCTATGACTTCAGACCTGCCCACACCTAGCCTAGTGAAACTCTTTCTGGAGTTCTAATCTCCAGATTCTGGATTTCTAATCCAGAATTCCAGATTTCTAATCCAGAACTCCAGATTCCTGGAGTTCTAATCTCCAGGCAAAAATTCAGATTTTTTCCTTTAAAAGAATAAGGTAATAATAAATCTGTGTTCGACTCATAGCAACCCTATGTACAACAGAATGAAACACTCCCCAACACTGTGCCTGCCCAGCACTATTGTCAGTGCTTCTCTGCTATTCATAGGGTTTTTAAGGGTTGTTTCCAGATTGTTTCAGAAGTGGGCTGCCAATTCCTTCTCCTATTTTTGTAGTGCTGGGGATCAAACCCACGCCTCACAGAGTGTGCAGAGCAGCAATCTACCAATTGAGCTAAACTCTAGCCCCATAGCAAATTAGGAAACTAATATGCTGGCTGAGATTATAAAGTCAGCCTAACAAAAGAAGAAGTTTAAAAGTGTAGGCTTAGTTCAAATCCTACCTTGAGGTGCACAAAAAAAAAAAAAAAAAAAAAAAAAAAAAAAAAAAAAAAAAAAAAAAAAAAAAAAAAAAAAAAAAAAAAAAAAAAAAAAAAAAAAAAAAAAAGCAGGCATCCATGATATAGGAAACTAATCTGCCAAGGGCATAAGAACGTTAATGGACTATAAACTTAGTAGGAAATCAGAGAGACAAAAAATATGTGCAGTCTTAGAATGGAGAAATGTGCATACCATCACTGAAGAAGGTCCTCTGGGCACCACACCATCTTTGATGTGTGGTGTTCACTTGTGGATTCAACCTCTCCATCTGGATGTTGACAAATAGAGGGGACATCCAGATGGAAAAAGATCTGAAAACTGTGTTTATAAAGGAAATAACTTGGTATGAAATTTTCATTAGAAAAAGAGAATATCTAAGAAGATATGCTATTTTTCTAACAGGATATAACTTATTCTGTGTGTTCCTTTAGGGTAGAATTCAAACCCAAGAGACCTAGTTCAATCCCACCTGAAGAAGTCTTTACCCCTCAGATGGTCATGAGATGGGATGGTTTCTTTGGGATTCCTTCCCCTAGATCTATCTGGACATAGCCTGGAGGTATCTTTTAAGACTCCCTCTGCCCTTCAGAGACTGTGTTCCCTGAATAAAGAAGTGAGTTAGGAATAGGGTTTTGGAAAGGAAAGAGATGATTTTACTTTCTCACACAGCTACCTCACTTCCCTCCAAGGCACAACTGTGGAAAGAGACTTGGAATTCTGGCTCCAAGATGGAAATTCAGATTTTTGCCTTTAAAAGAAAGGACCCTGAGTCCTTGCATGCCATTCACCCCACTCCCATCTCAAGGCTTTCCAGTCCTTCACCAAACCTCACAAAACAAAAGCTCATTATTATATCAATAGTACTCCTCACAATCAATTATGTCTCAGGATGGAGGAAATACAGAATTTTCTGGATCTTATGCCAGTTCTCTGGGAAAAAGAAAAGATCTCCCAAATTAGCTGCACTGTTTCTTTCATCAGAGTAGCCCCTGCGGACCATGACAGTAAGGAAACCTCGCCTCCAGCTCCCCCTTCCTGGAGCACTCTGCACCCATTCCCTCAGGAGCGCCAGTCCAACTGGGGAGGTTCTGCAGAACTCTTTGCCCAAAGGGACATGTGGCTTGTGAGCCCAAGGATGGCTCAGAGCTCTGCCTTTTGTTGAGTCCCAGCCAAAAATCATGTCTGCATGGAAGGGGTCAGAAGGGAGACACAGAGACACAGGGACTGATAGAGAATAGATAGCTCAAGCAGGATCAGGACCTCTTTCAGGTTCAGAGAACACAGGGCCCTTGGGTGCAGAGGGGTTTGAGAGAGGGTTGTGGGGGCAGAGGTGGGGTGTAGTAAGAATGCCTCCTTCCTGGAATGGACTGGAAGCCATAAACTGGTCATTTCAGTCCTGCACAGGGCACTCCCCACACTGCCAACTTTAAGGGAATTTCCACGTCCCTATTGCCCCTCAGTTCACCCTCCACCCTTGCCCAGTCCCCAGGATGGGTGGGAAGGGAACTATGGAAATTCCCTTTTTAGTAACATGGGAGTAACAGAGATGCAGAACAAAGGGAAAACTGAGAACTGAAAAGGGTCTCCTACCTCCTCAGCCCGCACCTTCCTCCTTGGCCAGGGCATCCTCGAGGAGGCAGAGGGACCCACAGGCCCATCTGCAGGTGCTGAATTTTCCCAAGGCCTTCAGCCCACCCTCCTCCAGTCTCCCAGCCTGGGTATCTCACTGGGGAGTCAGAAGGCCCAGCCGACAGCTGGGTTGTGCAATCAGCAGCCCAGATGTGGCTGGGACTCTGGCTTGCGGCAGCTGCCTCTGTCATCACCCAGGGTCTATGGCCTTCATTTCACCCTTGAGTTGTACTCTAGCAACATTCCTGTCCCCATCCCAGACAGGCCCCACCCCAGCCACCATCCTCTTCCTGCATCTCCAGAGAACACTTGGCGGCTGAGGATCACAGGCCCAGCTCAGCCTCCAGTAGGGGAGGCTTTATCCTCCCTGAGCCTCAGTAGGTCTGAGCTACAGCTTGAGCCTCAAGTCCCTGACTAAATTTTCTTCTCATTCCTGACATCCTTGAGTTTAGCAATGCATTTATTGCTCCCCACAGGAACTGAATAAGATATAAAATGTCTTTTTATTGCCCTTGGGTATTCTAATCAGGGCAAGGTCACTTCTCATTCTGCAGCTACCATGACCACTGTTTTCATGAAACCTTGAGCATGGTCAATCATCAGGCAATACCACTGATTCTTTGGCCTTGGAATTGGCAGTTGGTCAGGCTTATAGTATTCTAAGCCGACTCTCTCCTTGATGTAAGCAATCCTGGCTCAGCAGATACACTGCCATCCTTTGCTAAATGGAAAAATGAAATGAAAATCCACAGAGATGAAGAAAATTATACAAGGTCACACAGCAAACCAGGGGCAGGTCAAAGCCCAGGACCTGGGCCTTGCCATCAGATTCCTTTACCTTGCATCATACTCTCTGCCTTCATGATGGTGATGGGGGTAATGGTGGTAATAGTGGGAGTGGTAATAATAGTACTGATCATGGTCGTGGTAGAGGAGATGCAGATGGCGGTAACAGTGATGATGATAGTCATGATGATGGTGGTGGTAATGGCAGAGGTAATGACAATATTAATGGCAATGATGGTAGTGATGGTGGTTGCAATAATGATGGAGGTGATAATTGTGGTAATGGTGGCAATAATAGTAGTGGCGATGGTGGTAGTGGCCATGGTATTAGTGGTACCAATTGTGATTATAGTGGTAGGGATGGAGATGGATGGGAAATGTGATGATGACAGTGATAAGGTCTTGGTGTGATGATGAATATAAACTCCTTTCTCCCAAGGAATTCTCTTTAGAACAACATAATTCATATCAGTAATTTTGGCTCTAATTCTTAAAACTTGCAATGATCTGGAGTCCAAATAAATCCTTACTCAAACTGTCATTCCACAGCATTGAAAATGTGGTGCTCTGGATTCCTGCTGTGGTGAGCAGATGGACAGATGGCTTCTGCTGGTGTCCTTTTTGGATCTACCATAACATTTGTGCCAAGGTCATGCTTCCCAAGGGCTGTGCCAGCTGATGACCCAAAACAGCATGAGAACTAATGCTAGCCCATTCCTGGAAATGGAGGCCTTTTAGGCAGTTGATTTTGGCTCAGTGATTCCCCATCAGACCCCTCAACATGGCTGAAACATTCTTAGAACTGCACTGCAATCTGTGATTCTTCCTCCCCAGCCCTTCTCCCTTCCCTCTCTCCCCACAGGCATCAGACCACACTGCCATCTGAAGGCTCTCCTCACCTTCTCTAACTCCCTCTCCTGGACAGCACACAGGCATTTCCCTCAACAACTCTCTTCCAGGTTTACCCGTACTATGTTTCATGCTTTTCATAAGGCCCTAACTAAGAAATTTGGGCAATCCAACTGAGTAATAGCTTTCTGGTGAAAATAACAATAATATATGAAACATTTTAACAATAGGATTAGTTTTCTTCTGTGACTTAAAAGCTGTCTCTGAAGACAATTCCAGGCAGGAGAGTTCTATACGCTTTGAGAAACAAAGTCAACTTTGCCTTTGGGTAATTAAATCCTTGCTAGGGACTTGAAAGATAGATGGGAGAAGGGAGGAAGATGGGAGAATCACAGGACAAAGACCCTGAGACAGAAATAAACTTGCTATGTCATGGGATGGTGAGCAACTCAAAATGGGTAGCATGGAAGAAAGGCCTAGGGAGGGGAGAAGCTAAAGCTGAAGAGGGCCAGGGAATGAGGTAAGGACCTGGAAGCCAGAGAGAGGACTTGAAATTCCATGAGACAGGAAAGGGGATGAGAAAGACTCTTAAAGAGATAGGAAGTGGCATTGTAGAGCAGCAGGAGGAGAAGAGATTGACATTGGAGGCTGCTGGGGTCATTCAGCCAAGTATTAACAGGAACTGGAATTGAAATGGCAGATGCAAGAAAAATGTAAAAGACACGTTGGGAAGGAATTAAACTGTCTTGTCTCACTGAACATGAGAGTTAGAGAGGAGATATGGTCTGGAGAGGAGACTGTTGGGCTCTGACAGAAGCAAGATGTCCCAAAGGAGTTAAATTTGAGCTGCTTTTGGTCGTGTTTTTCCAGGAGTCCTGTCCACAAAGGGCTTGAAAATGTGGGGCTAGAGCAGAAGAGAGGCTTTAGGCTGGGCTGTGGACTTAGAAGGCAACAGAAAGCAACCCTGCATGTGCTGCAGATGCTTCAGCGGGCAAACCAGAGGCTGGGAAACACCCATGGCGGTGGCAGGGGAGGAGGAAACAGAGCCAGCCTTGGAGAGAGACTGGACGAGAGGGCAGAATCCCCTATGACCAGAGCCGAAGCAGACATTCACAATCCTAACAGCTCAATTGAATCCCTCATGTCCCTCCACAGTCTTCTGGCCTGTGGGGTGCCCGTGTTGGCCTTGAAGGGAAGTGGAGACAGGCCTCTGAGGGCTTCACATAGACCTCACAGAAACTCTCCTCGAAGGTCATGCCAGAACGGAGTGGTGACATTCTGGCAGAGCTCAGGACTGCTGCGCCAGCCATGGGGACGGCCTCCCACAGGCTGCTCCTGTGGTCCAGGACACGTCGCTCTCCTGGGGTCAGCGCCGGGGCGGCAGCAGCCTCCGTGTGAGGTGGTAGTACTGGCATCTGCTTCCCTGGAACAGGGACTAGGAAAACAGATGACCTCAGGCTGAAAGCTCTTAAAACTGTCGCTCAGAAGAGGGTGGAAAAGAGAAAACTAAAAATACTTGCAGACCCAAATTCCCTACCTCTCCAGAAAAAGTGCCAGGCCCAGTGTCCTCCAAGTGTGTCTGACGCAGGGCCCCAGAGCTCACTATTCCCTCACCAGCCTGATGATCACGCTCTTCCGCTTACGCACCTGCCCTCCACCCAGGCCCAGCTCCTCTCCATCCTCAGAGCAGGCTGGGCACTTTCCTACCTCACAGCCATTACCTGTGATCCTCGCTGCCCTAATGCACCCTCTCTTCAGCTCATAGATCTCCTCTCACCTCTGGGGCTTCTAAGCATCTCTAGATGGTGACCTTGAACCGCCCAGTGTACCATTCAATGTTCTCTCTTATCCTGGTTTTCTGAGGTTAGATTTATCATGGATAGCCATAGTAGAATATTCCGAGTGGGGAGCAATCCTGTATTGTTTTCCTTTTCTTCTACCTCCAAAAATATCTAGTCTAGAATTGGGCACATAATAGGTGTTTAATAAATGCTCCTTATAATCCATTGAACAAGTAGAAGGGCTTAGTTTACTTTCCTTTACTAAGCTTCTTGGGGCCAGGAAGAAAGCATGGGAGGAGCACAGGAAGAGTACATGGAATAATATTGGAAAGATGAGGAACTCTTGCCCTACTGTGTGTGTGTGTGTACGTGTAACCATACACCTGCTTTTATGTATAACATGCATGAGACAGACTGTGTACTAAACCAAAGGAATAAGCTAGAATGGTTGGGATTCTTGAGCAATTTCTCAAGATTATCCAGGATTACCCAGGTTGAAAAGCCAGTGCCCCCATCTTTTGTGCTACAGCTGCCTGGGCTTTGGCTGGAGATCAGGGAGCTCTATTGGTAAGATTCCAAATCAGAAGCTTTGGTTTGGCAGCTGCTGTGGTGACTGACCAATGTGTCAGAGGGGGGTGAAGACACATGGAGTCAAGGGTGTGTCTGATGGCTGACCATGTGTTTATAATGTACTTTTCGCTCCTCTCCCAGCATCCTGTCCTTCCCCTCCCTCTGTCCAACTGACTTGCTTCTAACTTGGGAGCTTCTGATTTACAGAAGCCTAGGATAACCCTGGCATCTGACCCACAGTGAGTGCCTGAAAGGTGCATGTGCACAGGAGGAGGGGAGAGAGCAAAGGAGAGAGGCTGAAATTGCTGGCAGAATGATAGTAAAGAAAAAAGTAAGGGATAAATATGTAGAGTTTCTACAGCACAGTTAGTATAAGTATAGCACACCAGCAGCACAGGGGTTCACAATGACATCAGCCCAGTCCAGTTTTAACAAAGTGACTATAGGTCACGGTCAAAATAGTCAACATTAAACCCTTAATATGCTGGAGAAGATGATGACCCCACAGTTCAGAACAACTCCCAGAGGGAGGGATGTCTGCCCAGCTTCTCCCTAGTCTAGGGAATATCCAGGTACCATCTTGGACTTTCTCCCCTACTCCCTCCTATCTGTTTTTTGAAAAAAGACTTGGTCTGGTTAAAGCTGAGCATCCCATTGGCCATGTTTCACAGTGAATGAGCTTCTGTAGGTGCCATCTTTCTCTTTCACTTTCTGGGACTCAGTCCTCTCAGACAGACTTATAGACTTCCTGCTCACTCTCAGTTCTACTGCAACATGGCTCCTGGAGGCAAAATCAACTGGACCCTTCACAGGTTGCCTGTGGCTGGGTGGATGAGGCGTTCCCAGACCATAACTGGATAGGGACATAAATTCAGTCTGCCCCTGGGACCAGCCATTGAGGTGTTAGGGATCAGAAGCAGGAAGTACCCTGGGGCTTTCAGGAGAGGGCCTCCGTGCCAACCCAGTTTATGGGAGAAGACATGCTTTGGGGAGATAGTGAGTGCCTGTCCAGAGATTAGGCTGCTACTTTGTTTTCATTTTGGATTTTATCTTTGTATTTGTGCCTCCTTTGGCAGGAGATGTGGAAGGAAAGTGAGGAAGGAGACCCAAACCTCCATGGAGGCCCTCACTGGGAGCCTGGGCAATGGAAACACAGCAGAGATGCTAAACATGCCTTTCTCAAGGTCACACTATCCCCATGTCCTGTCCCCTTAGTAAAATTCTGCCCATAAGGCAGTGTGATAAGGAGGAAAGAAAAGAGAGGAGATCTGAGTCTTCTTCCTGCCGCTGCCCCTGAGGAAATCCTTCCTCCTCTGCAGCCTCGGTTTCTTCAAGTGCAGAATGAGACCCCTGAGGTCTTCTCAACCTCTTATATGAAGTAACTTTATGACACAAACAGCTTTGTGTGCAGGACAGAAGCCAACATGATCCCAGTCCTTGGGACTTAATGGTGGAGTGGTGGAGTTAGGAGATAAAGCTTACATATGTGAACCAACTGGAGAAAAACACAAGACAGAACTTGATTGAAAGCCTGAGTTAGTGGATCAGACCAGCAGTGCCTGGCTGGGGGCTGGAACTCTTGCAAGGGATCTGTATATCCATCTGCCCTACAAGCTTTGACCGAGGGCTGAATAAATGATACAATTTGCATGCATATGTTTCACTGTTTTTCAAATCAGCAATGTTACTGTCACAGATGAAGCACAGATCCATTTGCAAGCGGTCCTGAATGTATACCACCTTTGGACTGCTGTGCACTTTCGCAGATCTTATAAAGACAAATGTTCTGTATACTTTCACAGATCTTATAAAGATAACTGTTGCTTACAATGAAATAAAATGATATCTGGGCTGTTCTTTTAAATGCTCAAGGAAAAAAGGCAGGGACTAGATGAAACTTGAAGAGAATGTTAATAATTATTGAAGCTGGATGATGAGTATATGGAGGATTATTTTACTATTGTCTCAACTTTTCTATGTTTGAAATTTTCCATAATAAAATTTTTTTCAAAAAGTATAAATGCTCTTATGTGGTCATTCATGAAATCTTTTGACATTAAAAAAGAGATTCTTTGTGGAAAGCTGCTCACAATACATTGTTGAGTGGGAACGAAAAGCAGTTATAAAGCCATATGTAAGTATGACTTCAATTCTTTTTCTTTAAAGTAGTGTGTGTGTGTGCGTGTGTGTGTGTGTGTGTGTGAGTGAGAGAGAGAGAGAGAGAGAGAGAGAGAGAGAGAGAGTAGGAAAAGACCTTCCTTCCAGATCAGCAGAAAAATATGAATAGTAGCTAACCAGTAGAGGAAATGAGGCAGTTTCTGTTTTCTCTAATTTTTTAAATCTGTATTTCCAACGAGCATGCATTCTTTTTGTTATCAGTCCAAAATATTGCATTTTAAAGCTATGTAATAGGTAATCATAGATTCAAAAAGCTTGAATGGTACTTATTTGGACTCCTGTGGGCTGTAGGAATTCCAACTTCAGGAAGATAGACATGGCGCCAACCTTGGGAAGCTGTCATGGCGGACAGCCTCACACTGGGTCATAAGGATGGGCAAGATTTAGAAATCACGAGATGGGTGGGAAGGCATTCCAGGCAATGCAAAAATAAGTATGTCCGGTCTTGAGAGAGTGGCCTCCCAGAACAGGGGTGAGCCCAGGGGCCAGGGTCTGCAGGGTGTGTGGAGTAGAGACAGAGGGGATGGGTGGAGCAAGGTCTTGAAGGGCCATGGGGTTCTGGGAAAAGAGGAGCCTGAATGTCTGGCTAAAAATTGTCCTGGGTATGTGTGTGAGTGTGCACGCGCGTATTAACTGTGGCATTCAGAACAAGGATAATTGGAAAAACATGACCAATGCTGAGCCACACGCATTTGGGGACATGTGGCTCTGGTTCTAGGATTGTTTGTCATTCCTTATTTCAGGAAAGCAGGATGACAAAAGATGAAGTGTTGAACTCAATGAAGACTCAGATGTTACCAAGAAGTCACCATGGGGCCATGACAACTATCTATCAGCAGTCACCTCTTGAGACCGCCACCACCCCATGACCAACCCCACTGCTAGGGTATCCATTTGCACAGTGCCAGCCGCCCAGCCAGGACTAGGCCCTCAGCAATACAAGCTTTCGCATGCTGGGAGAGGGAACCCTGGCACCTTCCCAAGGGTTTGCCGGAAGGGAGCTGGAGGGGCAGCGGGATGGAGAGGAAGAGGCCACATTACAGGCAAACTGGAGACAATTTGGGAAACTCCCAGAAACCCCAGCACAAACAGCAGAGAGAGCCTGTGTGATCCACAGAGGCCTACATGACCCCAAGAAGCCCAGAGTCCCCGGCTTCCAGAAAGGAAGTAGATGGCACGCATCTCTATACCTCTGGTCCTTACTGGCAACAAAAGTGAGGTTTTGAGGCAGGGGTAGGATGCAGACTCAGGTGAGTCCTCTAGGGGACCTGGAGAGGGTGGAAGACCTTAGAACATTCAGAACTTTGGCCAAGCAGGTAAGCTCCTGGGGGCAAGCCCTACAAGAAGATGACCACACAAGCCTCCCTTTGAGCAAGATGGTGGGAGGCACCTAGGGTACTGAGTCTTGGAATTTTAAAACTCGATGCAGCTTTATCCAATCTTGTTCCAGTCTTTGCCATAACAAAACACAGTGCTCTGGCTCTGAGTAGGAGCTCAACAAATGTGACTCTGTGTCCCTGACTTCCCTTGCCTGGTTTACCTCTTCTAGGAGGCCTGGGTGGGTACTTCATCAGAAATGCAGTAACTTCCTCTTTGCTCTTGTAGCCAAGTCCTTTTCTCCCATCACTCATCCAAAATAAGGTTGGACTTTCTCAAAATGTTTACTAGGAAACTAAGAAACAAACAAGGCAAGTGACAGAGGTTGTGGAACTATTACAGGATTCCAGAATCAATTGTTTTGAATTAACTTTAATTTCTTAAAGAAAAATAACACATAGCACCTACTATTTGCCAGGCAGTGTTATAAGGAGTTTACACGTAAATTTTTTTAAATCTTCACACCCTGATAAACTAAAAAGCATTGTACATCAGTTATCTGTTGCTGTGAACAAACTACAGCTAAGTGGCTTAAAACAATAGCCATTTTATTTACTGGAGTCTCAGCACTGGTGAGCCTGAGGCAAGAAGATTAGGAGCTCCAGGCCAGCCTGGACTACTGGCTAAAAAAAAAATAAAATAAAATAAAAGCTAAACTAAACTAAACCAAACAAAGGGACTGGGATTTAGCTCAGCTGGTAGAGTGTCATTCCACACTCTCTGAGGACCAGAGTTTGATCCCCAGCACCACAAAAAACTGGAGAAGGATGTAGCAATCCACTCCCAAAGCAATCCCAAAATAATCAGCCATTGAAAACCCTATGAGGATTGCTATGAGTCACACCGACTCAAAGGCACCCAACAACAACATAGTATATTTAGGAGTAAAGTTTTCCTTCTCTCTCCTATGTGCACTTTATCAATCCTTTTAATCTGACATTTTTTTTTCAATTCTGGGAAATATATCTGGATTATTTCATCAAATATTTCATCAAACTTTCTTCCTATATATTTTTATCCTTCTCTATCCTTCTATTTTTATCTTCTTCTTCTGAGACAACTATTATTTGGATTGGCACTTCTACTCCATCCTCTATATTCTTTAAGTTTTCTTATATACAATATGTTCTTTTCTTCACCATTTCCTGCTGCCCTCTGGGAGACTTCCTTCATCTGATCTTTCAATTTACTAATTTGTTCTTTGGCCTACACCCATGCCAACCTGGCATCCGATCCCATCATATCTTGGAAGCTAAGCAGAGTCGGGCCTGGTTAGTCCTTGGATGGGACACCACCTGGGAATACCAGGTGCTGTAGGCTTGGGAGAAGGACCTGACAGCCCACTCCCAAAACAATCAGCCATCTAAAACACTATGAATCACAAAGAAGCACTGACAGTAGTGCTGGACATGGCAGTGTTTCAGCTGTTATACATAGGGTCGCTACGAGTCAGATCCAACTTGATGACACATACCAACAATTTGTCTTTCAGCTGTAGTCATCTTGTTACTTATTGTCTCTCATGTTTTTTATTTCACCTATAGTAGTTTCTTAGCTAATATGTCAACCTCGTACTTTTAAGAATTTTTTGTTCATGTTTCATATTGCATATATGATGCTTCATTTCCATAAATTAGATTTTTAAAACTTTTCTCTACATTTTTCTAAAATTTCTGCTTAAGAAGAAATATGGAGTCTCCTTGTGGTTTCCCTCCGGAGATGGTACACTCTCAGGATTTAATAATTTGCCTGAGCATATATGTAAGTGGGGTTGGCAAGACCACACTCTAGTCATGGGACAGTGTCCCAGGCACCATACTACAAAGCAACCACTAAGCCACCCTGGATATAATCCACCAGCCTGAGGAGTGAGAAAGAGAGGACAGAATGTGCAGCTGAGTCAATCTCCACATTTTTCTCCAACTACCAGCTGCAGCAAGGTCAGTGCTTTGCCTAGTCACTACACCTGAAGATACTTGCCCAAAGTCTTGAGCCATTGTCTCCAAAATCTCACTAAGGGCACACAATATTTGTGCTAATGCAATGTAGAGGAAAGGTGAGAACAGATCTTAAATTATTCTTCTCTAATTTAACTTTTCATTGTCACCATAAGCCACCTTCCACCCTGGCCTTTGCCACACCCAACACAACAGTTCAAAGCAGACTTCTGTCTCCCTGGAAACTGAAGTGTGTGTGTGCACACAGAGTGGATGATTGGTTTTGCTTGCTGGATTCTGTATTGTCTTCTGTAGGTTCTCTATGGCTGATTCTTGGAAAGGGAGCCATCATGCCCATGAATATGTAGTCTCGGCAAGACCAAATATAATCATCGTTACCAATTCTTTGTCTGTCTTCTCACCATCTTTCTGTCTGAACATTCTCATAAAACAGATTATCTCTGGTTCCTTTATTATTTTAAAATAGCATCTCCTACCTCATCTACGTCCTGGAGGTTAGCTAAGTTGGTAGAGTGCTACTCTGCACTCCCTGAAGACCTGGGTTCAATCCCTAGCACTACAAAAATGGGAGAAGGGCATGGCAATGCACTCCCGAAGAAATCCTGAAACAATCAGTCATGGAAAACTATATGAGGGCCTCTATGAGTCAAACCTGACTCGACAGCACCCACAACACCACCCCCATCTACAAAATTAAAATATACTTAAAGCAGAATCTTCAGTAAGCACACAAACCCACAAAACAAAAGCCATCTGAGCCAGGCATGATGGTACATGCCTATAATCCCAGCGGCTCTGGAGGCAGAGGCAGGAGGATTGCAAATTCGAGACCAAAGGCAGTCTGTGAAACTTAGCAAGATCCTGTCTCAAAAAGCATAAAAATGGGCTGAGGGTGCAGCTCAGTGGTCCAGCACGTGCAGAGTATGCAAGCATGAGGCCCTGGGTTCAACTCCAGTGCCGGAAAAAAAAAAAAAAAACCACCCGTCTATGATCTTACCACCAGAAGATGTTTTCTATTAAATCAGTGTGGCTAGCTCTTACCAAGGATGACCTCCAAGAACCTGGTAATTATGTAAATATCAATCAGGTATTTGAGATTTCTATTTCCTAATACCCATTACCAATGTTGGATGAGTTATTGATTTTTTTTTAAGTTTGCCAAGCTGGTGGTATAAAAAAAAAAAAGTCATTTCTTGGCGTGTTTTGTTTTTCTGTTTGTATATTTGTTTGTTGTGATTTGTTGTTGTTGTTTTATGGTGCTGGGGATCAAACCCAAGGGTTTTGCCCATGCTAGACAAGTGCTGTATCATTGAGCCACATCCCCAGCCCCCCTTGTTGTTTTAAATTGTACTATCAGGTGTCCACAATCGTTGGACATTTTTTCACGTTAATTGCCTATTGGCAATTCTGTGAAGCATTCATTCTTAGCCTTTGCCTAGCTTTCTTTTGAGTTGTTTTCTTTTTATCTCATTGATTTATAGGATGTCCCAATAAATCCATCTTAAGTTGAAAATACCATAAGTCATAAACACATTTAACACACCTAACCTACAGAACGTTGTAGCTTAGCAACACATATGCTACAAAGGATTGATGGATTTCCCTTAAGAGTGTGTGGCTGGATGGGAGCTGTGGCTCATTGCCCATGCACAGTAACACCAGAAAGGATCAGACCATTTATTTATAGCCCAGAAAAAGATCAAAATTCAAATTCAAAGTACAATTTCTACTGAATTTATATCACTTTCACACCATCACAAAGTCAAAAAAAATTATAAGTCTAACTATTGTTAGTCTAGGACTATCTGTATATATTGTTAATATTAAGCCTTGTTATAAATGTTTCAACTATTTCCTCCTCTAAAGCAGAAAGAAGGTAAACTTCACTTAGTTGTTGTTATGGTTTGGATCTTAAATGTGCTGAGGCTCATACATTGAAGGCTTGTTCCACATGATGGTGTTATTGGGAGGTAGTGGGAGCTTTAGGAGGTGAGGCCTAGAGGAAAGAAGTTAAGTCATTGGGGGTATGCCCTTGAAGAGAATATTGGGACTCCAATTCCTTCCTCTCTCTTTGCTTCTGCTTCCTAGCCACCATGAGGTGACCAATTCCTCCACTATGCATTCCCCACCATGATGCACTGCCTCATCACAAGCCCAAAGACAACAGGACCAAGTGACCATAGACTGAAACCTATGAAGCCATGAACTAAAATGAATCTTTCCTCCTTTAACTTGATTCTCTCAGAGATTTTGTCAGAGCAATGGAAAGCTGTCTAACACAACTGTATGTTATCTTTGAAAATGCAGCTGTTAGCCAGGCACGGTGGCACATGCCTGTAATCCCAGCGGCTTAGGAGGTAGAGGTAGGAGGATCACAAGTTTGAGAACAGAGGCAGTCTGCATAACTTAGTGAGACCCTATCTCAAAAAGTAAAAAAATGGGCTAAGGGTGGAGCTCAGTGGTCCAGCACTTGTAAAGCATGCAAGCATGAGGCCCTGGGTTCAAACCCCAATACAAAAAAAAAAAAAAAATGCAGCTGTTTAAATTTTTATGAAGTTGTCTCTTTGAATATTTTCCTTTAAGACTTCTGAGTTCTATGCATTGTTCATCAATGTTGTCTTTGCCCTACACTTAAAAAAATAATAAAACAAAATTTAAAAACCCCAAAGGAATCCAAACAAATATCCTCTAGAGAAGATATGCAAATAGATAATAAGCATATGAAAACACATTCAACATCATTGACTGTCAGGGAAATGCAAATCAAAATCATAATAAGATACTACTTCACACCCACTAGGAAGATTATAATCAAAGAGACAAATAATGTCAAGTGGAGGAATTAGAAGCCTCATATACTTCTGGTGAGAATTCAAAAAAAAGTGCAGCCGTGTTAGTTTGGTAGCTTCTTAAAAGATTAAACATAGAATTACTATGTGACCCAGAAATTCCATTCCTATATAAATACCCAAGAGAAATTAAAACAAATATCCACATAAAAGCTTGTATACCAATGTTCTTTACAACTGTCTCCTCCTCCTTCACTTCCTCCTCCTCCTCCTCCCCCTCCTTCAGCTGCTTCTTTTTTGACAAAGTCTCTCTATGAAGCCCAGGCTGGCCTCAAACTCACAGTTTTCCTGCCTCAGCCTCCCAAGTACTGTCATTACAGATATCACCACATCTGTTGCCTGCATTATTCCTAATAACCAAAAGTGGAACCAACTCAAATGTCTGTCAACTGGCAAAAGAATAAACAAAATATGGTATGTCCATACAGCAGAATATTATTTGGCCAAAAAAAATGGAATGAAATACTAATACATGCTACAACATGGATGAATTTGAAAACATGTTGTTGTTGTTGCTGTTGTTGTTGTTGTTAGGTGCTGTCAAGTCAGTATCTGATTCATAGTGACCCTAGGTATGACAGGAGAAACACTATTGTCAGTGCTTCTCTGCTATTCATATGTTTTTCAATGGCAGATTGATTTTTGGGGAGAGTGGGTTGCCAGGTCCTTCTCCCAAGCCTACAGTATTTGGTGTTCCCAGGCAGTCTCCCATCCAAGTACTAACCAGGCCCAATCCTGCTTAGCTTCCGAGATCTGACAGGATCAGATGCCATGGTGCAATGGCTACAGATTGTTTGAAAACATACTAAGTGAAAAAAGCCAATCAAAAAGACCACATGTTATATGGTTCCATAAATATATGTGTGTGCATGTGTGTGTGTATGTGTGTGAAATGGCCAGAATAAGCAATTTTACAAAGACAGAACATAGAATGGTGGTTGCCTAGGGCTGAAGAGATGATGGGGAGAGAAAATGGGTTATTTTGGGGGAGGAAGAATAAAAATGTCTTAATATCAATTGTGGTGATGGTTGTACAACTCTGTGAATGTATATTAAAAGCCATTGAATTATACACTTTACATGGGTGACTTTTGTGGTAAATAAATTATATCTCAATAAAGTTGTTTTTTAAAAACTCATATTCTGCCACATGCCAAGGTGCACATCTGTAATCCCAGCAACTCAGGAGGCTGAGACAGGAGGATCGTGAATTCAAGGCCAGAGACAGCTTGTGCAACTTAGAGAGACCCTGTCTCAAAATAAAAAATAAAAAGGGTGCTGGTGGTGCATCTCAGTGGTGTAGCACTTGCCTAGTATTCCTGAGGCCCAGGTTTCAATCCCAGTACTATAATATAAATAAATACATAAATAAGTAAATAAATATTTAGAAATAAAAACTAAAAACTCGTATTTCATTCTGATTTTATAAGGTTTCCTCTATAAATCTGTTGGGAGAAATTGGGAGGAAATTGGCAAAAACCCCAAAACTGGGAAAACAGCTTTTGAAGATCTGGTTTGTAAATTAGAAATCTAGGGAAAATGAAAGTAACTTGGTTGGATGTTTGTACAAAACCCTTCACAAATCCCCTGAACCTGATTGGACAATTGGAATCAAAGCTGATTGGCTCAGGCCAGTCCGTGGGCGAGCTATATAAGGAGCTGCACTGCAGCAGCTTGATCATTTTCCCCCCCCTGACCTTCGACCACCAACAAGGAAAGACCCCTTTTTTGCCCGGACCTTCAGTGAGGAAAGAACGCTCTCCCTCTCTCCCCGGCGCGACTATCAACAAGGAAGCAACTCACTCTGCCGAGACCACCAACATGGAAGCATCTGCCCTTGAGACTGTATAGGAGCTGCTAGCATTTAACGCTGTATGCTTTGGGTTTTTTTGAAGCCCTGATAAAGGGCAGAGAAATAAAGAGCTGCGTTTGTCCCACAAGAAAAAGGCTCCCAAGGCTTTTCCTTTCTCCCGTCTCTGCTGGCTTCCCAAGGGCCACAGGAGTCTATGCCCCTCACCCAAGAGTCCCAAGTGAATTGTGTTTAATATCTGTGTGTGCGGCGCCGCTGCCCACCCGAACATCCGGGCCTGACCCGGAGGTGTATGCCCCACATAAATCTTTAAACCATATGGATTACTATTTTGTGTAGGATGTCAGAAAAGAATTTTTCTTTTCTTTTCCCAAAAGGATAGTTACTAGCCTCAACTCTACTTTTTGCATACACTATCCACTTGGTATTGTTCTGAAATGAACATTTATCATATACTAAATTCTCAAACAAGTGAAATTCTGTCACTAAACCCTAGATTCTATCTCCTGGTCTACTTTTTCTTGCACTAGTATTGCATGATTTTTATTAGTGTAGCTTTATAGAATTGCTCTGGTATCTGGCTGAGTGTTTTCATATAAATATTCAAAGCTGTTTTATTTTTATTTACTCTTCCAAATGAACTCTATAATCAATACAGTAAGTCAAACAATCCCCCAAACTGAAAGAAAATTGGGATTTGATCACATTGCATTCAACTTATTAATTGACTTGGGGATATATTGGAATCTTTACAATGTTGACTCTACCTTTCCATTGACAGGTGTTTACAACATTGAGACATCTATGGTTTCTTTACAAGTCTTTTTTATTGAGAAGTTTCTGACCTTTGTTACTATTATTAATGAGAGATAGTTTTCTTTCATTTTCTTGATTATTGACAACATACAAGTAAACTATCAATTATTATATATTTATCTTCTCTCTGGCCACCTTAAAGCACCTTCATTTACATAGTATTTCAATTTATGTATTTTAATTTTTAGAAAGATAGTTATCAGCCAGAAATTTTTAAATTTTAAGTTAAAAAAGACAAATCTTCCTTAAGGAAAAGGAAACTTTATTTGCTCTCAGAGTTGAAAATCCAATGTAAAGACTGTCATCAGAAGTATTTAGCCTTTTTCCATATTTCTCCTTAATCTTTGGATTATAAGATTCACTCTCAGGCTCCATGTTGTTGATTATATGGCCATCACCAGATAACCGAAGGACATGGAACATTTTGATTGACTAAGCAGGAATCACATGATTGACTCTTATTGCTGAGAGGCTCTTCATCCAAATGATATGGTGCAAGAGTGCATGAGGAAATGGGTCTTCAAGTGAAGTTTGTGAGCTCTTTTATGAAGAAGAGGAAACAGAACCTGGTGAGGCATTAGATATTCAATATAGTGACAAATCATCTGAAAATAATGGTATTTTTGCTTCCTCATTTCTCATATTTATGTTATTCAAATTTTCTTTTTTTATTGCATTATTTGGGTCCTAGATGTTCAGAGCTAAGCTGAAAAGTTATCACAATAATATTCCCTGACTTCAATGGTATTTTATAATTTTGGATAAAGTGATTTGGATAAAGTTTGAGATTCTTTACTAAGTAAGAAAATACCATTCTAGGTCCAGCTAACTGAATTTTTTTCTTAACATTGGATAATTTCTGCATTTTTATGAGTTATTTTTATAAGAAGAGGAGATGAACAGACTATTTTTCCCATAAGAATCAACAAGTATCTTTAATTTTTTTTCTTTTTGTTTTGTTCTGCTTTGGTTTTTTGCAGGTCCTAGAGTATGCCAGGCAAGTGTGCTACCACTGAGCTACAAAATAATTTCTTATTTTGAGACTGGATCTTACTAAATTGCACAGATTACCTTTGGCCTGGGCTGGGATTTAGCTCAGTTGGTAGAGCACCGCTCTGCAGTCTCTGAGGTCCCGAGTTCGATTCCCAGCACCACAAAAATGGGAGAAAGACGTGACAACCCACTCCCAAGGCAATCCCAAAACAATCAGCCATTGAAAACCCTATGAGGGTCGCTATGAGTTGGACACGACTTGACAGCACCTAACAACAACAACCACCACCACCTTTGGCCTCAAACCTGTGATCCTCCATTGCAATCCTCCTTCCTCAGCCTCTCAAATCATTGGAATTATAGGCATGTGCCATGGCCATAGCTGTTTTGTTTTGGGTCAGTATTAGAGGTGGAACCCAGGGCATACCACATGCTAGGCAAGTGCTCTACCACTGAATCACACCCTCATTCTCTTTTTTAAAATTTTCTTTTCTTTTTTTTCTTTTTTCTTTTGCAGTACTTGGGGTTGAACCCAGGGCCTTACACATACTTTGCAAGCATTCTACCACTGGGCTGCACCCCCAGCTCATTTTTTATTTTATATCTTGAGACAGGGTCTTGCTAAATTATGCAGGCTGCCTCTGGCCTCAAACTTGTGATCCTCTTGCCTCCACCTCCCAAGTCACTGGGATTACAAATGTGTGCCACAGTGCCTGGAGAAAAGCAATAAGTTATTTACTTGTAGCATTTTTCTATTCTAGGTGATCTTGTTGTTTAGGTAGAGAAAGTTGCCAGGGACTCATGGAGGGCATATATGAACCAAGATTCAAGGATATGGAGCTGACTCTGTTTTCAGGCCCAGTCATTAGGTCTATGCCCTTCTGCAACCCAAAGCAGTGAGGTTAACCATATTAAAGGAAGGTCCCCAGGATAACTCAATCCACCAACAGTTCCTTCCACATGTTCCCTGTCAGTCACAGTGGTAATAGACAGTATTATGATGGAAAGGAGAGGCACTCAGAGGAAAGATGAGAACTTTGGGGCAAAGAGCCAACAACTTATCTATGGTTATATGTTTTGAGGCTAGGCAGTCTGTCTACAAGGTCTGAGCTGTTAGCTTCAACATTATAGTGGTCTGTAATGCTCAAAACAAGGACAATAAATAACTTGGAATTGAAATTTGGAAAAAACAAACAAAAAAAAGGAATGAATCTCCTTGCCCATAGTGGGCCTGGAGCTTCTTCTGGGTCACAGAGCTCTTTGCACCAGGATTACTGCCTAATCCTCTCCAAACACTGTTCCTCCAATGGGTTGTCAAAAATCAAGACCATCTATCCTCACACCACCCACATTTTCCTAGAGAGGGAGAAGTTTTAGGAAAAGTTTCTTCAAATCCTAGCCAAACTAGGCCAGAAAAGATTGGCCACATCACAATGTTCATGGAACTATTAGCTCTATGTTCAGAAACACTAGAATGGACACAAAAATGAATGGAATCAAGGTTCCTTGGAAACCTACAGTGCTTTGGTAATCCTTGAAAATTCTGACTTGCCTTATATATGATAAAGGGACAGTGGAAAAATGTAGGACAAATTTCAGTAATACCCAAAGCCAATGTTGGAAGTCCTTGGGGTTAGCCAATGCCTCCTAACAGAGAACAGTGTTGGTTTGCAGAATTAAATAAGAAAAAAACAAAACCCTTTCATATTTTTGATGAATATTTATCTAGTTCCTTCTGTGTTTGAGGCAGTCTCATTGCTGCTGGGTATACAGTGGTTAACACAGTAGATGTGGCCCCTGCTTTGACAGTGTAGGGTCTAGTGAAAGAGACAGACATCCAATAAGAAAACAAATGTCAAGTTCCCCAGTGAAGAAAAGGAAGAGTGGGCTGCAGTAGAGGAGGAGAGAGGGTACACACATGGAGGTGTCAAGGGTGAGAAGAAGCCATTGCAACAAAATGAGGGGGAGGCCACCATATGGGAAAGACTGTGGCTTGTCTGAGGAGCTGGAAGACAGGTATAGCTGTGACATCGTATGCCAGAGGAGATTCCTGTGAGATGACTTTGAAGGTACATCAGGACCCAATTATACAGGTCTTCTTTGGCAATGTTAAGGAGTGTGGCTTTTATTCCAAGTAGAATGTAAAGCTACTAAAAATGTTATAGGCAAGCAAATAAATAATAATTTTTTAAATTGCTTTAACTTCTATGTGTAAAACAGAAGAGAGTGGCATAAGAAATAGGGAAACTGGGTAGATAATTCCCTGGCTGAGAAATTAGAGAGGCTGGGGCCGGAATGATGCCAATAGAAATAGAGAGAACTAAGTGAACTAGAGATATATTTTGGAGCAAGAGAAAAAAATTGTTAATGATAAAGATATTGGGGGAATGTAGGAAAGGAGAGAATCCATGACTACTCCCAGGCTTCTACATGGAGCAACTTGTTGGTTGGTGATGCCATTTTGAGACAGAAAAGTTTGGCACAGGGGTGTCTTCAAAGAGTAAATCAAGAGTTCTTCTTCAGGCATGCAGAATTAAATGTCTGTCTTTTCAAACTTCTTCTCCAGGGCAATACACTGGGTCTCACCCCTATGGGACACTAGTCTGATGGGGGTTAGGTGGACCTACCAGCCAACCACGAGGGATGCTGGAGCAGAAGGACCCTGGAAGGCCTCTTCACAACTCTGCCAAGGCCCACAATAGCTATTCTCTCACTGCCCTATGGATCCTCAAGTACCCCACCCCCATTTCTCTATCTGGACAGGAGGATGAGATTGACCCTAGTAGCGACTCTTGGCCTCCACTGAGGAATAAGCTCCCAAGTAACCTCCTCCCCCTGCATCAATCCTCTTCTCCCAAATGCTTCCCAGCTTTCCAGATGGTCTCCAGACCCCCCGCACCCTCTCCCCTGAGCCCAGTCATCATTCCCTCGGTCATTTCAGCCCCTTAGATCCCTCAATCTTGGGAGAGTCATGAGTCCATCTGTCATCACCTACCCCCTGGGGACTGAGGAGGGCAGAAAGCCAGACCAGCGGGCAGAGCACATCTGCCTCCGGTCCTTGCTCAAGCCCAGCTCTTCTGGTTAACCAATGGGGGAGGGGGTCTCAGCTGAGAAGTCTACAAAAAATGCAGGAATTGCTAATTTGAGCTTTCTATCCACACACACCCCTTCCCCATCATCAAGCACGCCCTGCTCATCATCCCAGAATTTAGCTCAGAGGTCCTCTCCTTTGGGATGACTTTGTAATTTTCAGGAAGATCCAGTCATCCCCTCTCCTTTGTTTTCTTGCAAAGACCAGAATGGCAGCCCTGACTGAGCTGTCCTGGTCACGGAATGGCCTGATGACTTATCTCTCTTTCCCATTAGACTTGTGCTGTCTAATATGGCTCCCACTAGCCATATGTGGCTACTTAAATTTAAATTAATTAAAATGTTAATTTTAATTAACTACAGGCTGTAGTGGTACCACTGTGACTTCTGATCCCATCAGATCTGGGAAGCTAAGCAGGGTCGGGCCTGGTTTGTACTAGAATGGGAGATCACCTGGGAATACCAAGTGCTGTAGGCTTGAGAGAAGGACCTGACAGCCCACTCCAAAAAACCATCCGCTATTGAAAACCTTATAAATAGTAGAGAAGCACTGACAATAGTGCTGGGCATGGCACAGTGTCAGGGAGTGTTTTGTCTGTTGTACATAGGGTCAATATGACTCAGACCCGACTTGATGGCACCTAACAACAACAGAAAAAAGTTTAATAAAATTAGCCTGGTGCACCTCTGTAATCCCAGCAACTTGGAAGGCAGAGGCAGGAGGACCATAAGTTCAAGGCCAGAGTCAGCCTGCATAACTCAGAGACCTTGTCTCAAGATTTAAAAAAAAAAAAAAAATTAAGGGATGTTCTAAGTTCAGCCCACCAGTACCAAAAAAATTTTTTAATAAAATTAAAATTTCAGTGTCTCAACTGCCCTAGCAACATTTCAGTACTTAAAAGCCATATGCAGCTAGTGGAAGCCACATCAGAGAGCACAGACTGATATTTCCATCATCACAGGAAAAAAATGTTCTATTAGGCTATTAAATTCAGTAGTAGGCTAAGGGGCCCTGTGGACCAAACTGGTTCTTATTCATGTTTATACCCTTGGTTCCCAGCATAGTACCTGGAACATAGAAGATGGTAAATATATGGATTAAATAAATAGATGCTGGCCACCGCACATCAAGAGGAACATAGACAACCTATAACATCAACAAAACAAAAATCCTTATGGTCAGTATGCAACTTCACAATAAATGGAGAAAAGATTGAGATTGTCCAAGATTTTGCTTTGTTTGGCTGTATAATCAACATGCATGGAAGCTGCAGTCAAGAAATGAAAAGACATGTTGCTCTGGGAAAAGCTGTGGCAAAAGATCTCTTCAGAGTATTGAAAAGTAAAGATGTCACATTGAAGATGGAGGTGCACCTGACTCACGCCATGGTATTTTCAGTTGCATCCTTGGTTGTGAAAGCTGAACATTGAACAAGGGAGATAGGAAAAGAATTGATGCTTTTGAATTATGGTGCTGGAGACGACTATTCACTATATCATGGACTGCCAAAAGAACCAACAGATCTGTCCTAGAAGAAATGCAACCAGAGTGCTCATTGGAAGCAAGGATGGCTAGACTGCATCTTACATATTTCGGACATGTAGTCAGGAGAGACTAATCCCTAGAGAAAGGCATCATGTTTGGGAGAGTGGCAGGTCAGTGAGAAAAGGAAAACCCTCTACCAGATGGATTGACACAGTGTCTACAACAATGGGCTTAAAAATCATGTGCCTGGCACAGAATTGGGAGGTGTTTTGATCTGCTGTACATAGGGTCACTGTGAGTTGGACTCAACAGCACCTGACAACATATGAAGCATATTCACAAAACAGGGACCAACAGAATATATGATGTTAGAGAAAGGCAAAGGAGAGGACTCAGTGCAGGCAGAGTGGTTGTTCCTGTCCTGAGACACTAGAATTCTGTTGCCAGTGCCCTCAAATAGCCCCTTATGTTAGTATACAGCCATACAGGGCTGCTGCTTCCTGCCTGCCTCTCCTCTGACATCTCTTTTCACCCTGGATCCAAGCTGCACATTGTCCTTGCAAACACTGAGAAGGCTTTCCTGGTCAATCTCAGCTGGTCTCACTCTCCATGGTCTACCCAGTATCCCTGAGCACAGTTGCCAGGTGCTTCATGTGGCAGCTGTGGTCCCTGTCCATTTTGTGCTCTAGTGCCTACATCTCACAGTCGTGACTCCTCTCTCTCCTCAAGGCTGATCAATGTATCACTAAGCGTGAGGTGCAATAAGACCTAAGCTCACCAAGGGCAAGAACTGTATTTGACTGATCAGGATAAGTAGAACCTTCCCAAGAGCTAGTCCCTATTTTCTCATAAGAGAAAAACCTTGCAAGGGAAAGGCCACAGGTCTAATCTTGTATGAACAAACCACCCTGAGTCTTGTCCACCATGGCAGACATGAAACAGATGCTTTAGGGAACTCAAGACGACACTGTTTCTCTTCTACAACCTTAAGTGAACTTTATGCAACAGTGTCATCTCCAGGCAAATGGCTGGGCCCTAGGAAAAATCAGGGACATAAGGCTGAACTTGAGGACTTGAAGCTGAATTTCCCTTCCTCCACTTCCCCATTGTTACTCTTTTCCCATATTAGCTTCTATTTCAGGACCTTGAGCTCAAAGGCTTATCCTCCTTTGTTCTCTAAGAATCTATTGGAGATGAACTGGGAAGTCTTTCCCTCCGGTTAGGCTCTCTGAGGGTTCCTAAATAACTCTAGCACTATGGCTGCATTTACAGCTTCGCAGAGATGTTTTCTGTCATCAAAAATGTCTCTGATACTTCTGTGGCTGCTGGGCTTCTTTAGAGTTTGTGCTGCTTGGAGCAATGTTCTGTTCTGCCTTTGGGGTCAGTTCAGCTTCTTCCCCAACCAGAACCCGGGCCATTCTCAAGAACAGCTCCAAAGCCCAAGAGCTCCATCAATGACAAGCTTGTAAAGGGTGGTGTAGTATTTACAAAGTCCCCAATCTTTCACCCTACCTGTCCACTAGGTTCTCTTTTTTTTTTTTCCAACCCTTTCCTCTGGTCTCTCTTCCCCCCACCCCCATACTGGGGTTTGAACTCAGGGCCTCACACTTGCACGCTTTGCAAGTGCTGTACCACTGAGCTGCACCCCCCAGCCCTTTTTTTTTTTTTTTTTACTTTTTGAGACAGGGTCTCACTAAATTATGCAGACTGCCTCTGGTCTTGAATTTGCAATCCTCCTGCCTCTGCCTCCTGAGTCACTGGGATTACAGGCATGCACCACTGTGCCCGGCTTCTAACACTTTCCTTAAAGAAAAAAACAGCTGGTCTCAAAGTTCTCTGAAAGAGGGTCTGGTCCTCAGAAGTTCATCTTTGAAAGCTGGTGAGTGGAAATCTCCTACACCCCATATACATCCCATTCTGACTGGTTCTGGGGGCAAGAAGACAGTCTCTCATAATCATGTTTTTAAAGGCTCAACCCAGTTCAACTGTACAGGAACACATACCGTGACTCTGAGGCGGCTTGTTCCCATCTAGTGTGGTATGAGGCGTGTCAGGAAAGCTCTCTGACGTCCAGTCTGTTTTATGATTTGCCCATTCAATCTAGTCCTCGGGGTGGAGGTTTGCCTTCCCAAACCTTTACTTTTAAACCATGGCCTCCCTGCCTCCCCTGAGAGGCTCCTGGGGTGAGCACACAGGAGGAGCTTAATTAGTGCCAGGTGACTCTGTAACTGCCCCACAGAAGGGCAGAGGGAGCAGGTGGCCATCCTAAGGCCAGCCCCTCTGCTCTTCTTCCCTCAGCTGACACATGAGAGAGTGGAGACTTTTTCCCATGTTCAGGGCAAAGGAGGGGAAGAGCTGGAAGTCATCAGGGTGTTGTTTTTGCCAGTGAAGCCCTTGAAGTGGAGACAGGAGAAAAACAAACAAACTCATGTCATCTCCCTAGGGCCCTGGAAGAGGTCCCTTTCACAGCCAGGAATGTGACAGGGCGTGAAGTCAGCCAGGAGGCTGCCTGCACAGGAAGGGGGGCAGGCAGCCTTAGAGCTGAGGCTCAGACATGCACAGCCGAGTGATAGGGCCAGAGACGGGGGACCTTCTGCTACCCATGTCCCCTAAGAAGGAAAATGAGCCATCAAAGAGACCTGTACCCCAAGGCTGGTTCAGAAAGAGGGCAGCTCAGTGGGGGTCATGTATACTCTGCTAAAGGAATCCAGCAGACACTCTCTGGAGACCATTTTTGTGGGTATACTCAGGGCAATTATTGAACAGACTGACCCCTGATTGGCCAGGGAAATCATAATCAGGAAGAAAAATGGTCAAAAGTCGAGACACAAAGCAAAGAGGGTTCTTGGGAGGAGGCAAAGTATCAGAGAGGAGAACTAGACTCAGGCTGGGAGACAGAATTGGAGACTAAGTGGGAGAAGGTCAAGTTTACACTGAGCTTGTCCAGACTCTGGCACGCAAGGAGGCCTCTGGCAGATGGAAGCTGGCCACACTCACCATGAAGCTTGGCTAGGAATCCTCAGGTGCATCCTCCCCAAACTTCTGGCATGAGGTAGGTCTCCCAGGCAGCCCCATTCCCTACCCTATTCTCAGCTCACTGCACCCCCAGGAACGAGGGGGAGAAGAGGAAGAGGCAGGGTTTTCTCACACACTCTCCTTCTTTCAAACTATGCTTTTAACATCTCTTAAATCATAACAGCCTGTAGCCATAGCCCTTTGGCAACCAATCCCGTCAGATCTCAAAAGCTAATCAAGGTCAGGCCTGGTTAGTACTTGGATAGGAGACCACCTGGGAACACCAGGTGCTGTAGGCTTGGGAGACGGACCCAGCAACCCACTCCCCAAAATCAACCCACTGTTGAAAACCCTATGAACAGCGAGAAGCACTGACAATAGTGTTTCGCCTGTTATGCGCAGGGTCACTATGAGTCGGATACTTACTTGACGGCATCTAACAACAACAACAAAATCATAACAATGACCTTGAGACCACAGGATTCTGATCCACCAGCCCTTCTTCTTCCTTCTGCCCATCTGAGGGACACTCTAAGCCTTAGATGCTAAAGTTTCCTCCCACCACCAGGCTCTGCCCTGAGTCCCAGGAGTGTGAGGGAAGCCAGACTGGCTCAGCAGTGCTGGCACACAGGTCTTACTTGATGGCAGCCCTAAGTGGTCAGGCACTAAATGTGCCCATCAGTGGAACACGGAAACAAACCCTCACCACTCACCTCTCAGGCACAGGGGAGGTGGGGAAAATATGAAACCATAGTTGCTAGAGTACCCAGGAAGCAAAATAAAGCAGGTAGAAGTATTCTGGGAGAAGGGTCTTTCTTTGGGGATTTTCTACTAAACATGCTAAATCCTTTACCAGCCTGAGATCAGCTTGTGACTCAACTTCTGTTTGTGTGGGAAGCCTGAGGTCCTCAGCCTGCACTGTGTGGGAGCAGAGCTGGGACTGGCTCCACACACAGCGCCCAGCATGGGGGGGGCAGAGGATTTGGATCTTAAGTGTCCCACAAAGGTCCATGTGGTGAAGATTTGTCCCCCAGGATAGCATTGTTAGGAAGTGGAGGGGTCTTTAAGAAGTAGGCCTAGCGAGAGGTCTTTAAGTCACTGGGGGCATGGCCTCGAACCGGATCTGTGGGATTCTTTAGTTCTTTTACTTCCTAGCCATGATGTGCATGATTTTGCTCCACCACGTGCTCCCACCACAATATGCTGCCTTGCAGTAGGTCTAAAAACAATGGGGCCAGCCACATGCCATGGAGCATACCTATAATCCCAGTGACTCAGGAGGCTGAGGCAGGAAGATTGTAAACTCAAGACCAGAGGCAACCTGTGTGACTTAGCAAGACCTTGTCTCAAAATAAAAATATAAAAAAGGGGATTGGGGGCTCAAGTGGTTGAGCACTTGTTTAGCATGTATGAGATCATGGGTCATACCCATAGTTACTGAAAAAAAGAAAAAAAAAAAAAAAAAAAAAAAAACCTTACAATGAGGCCAACCAATTACAGACTGTTGCTGTTGTTAGGTGCCATCAAGTTGAGTCTGACTTATAGCAACCCTCAGAGGGTTTTGAATGACTAATTGTTTCGGGATTGCTTCACAAGTGGATTGTCATGTCTTTCTCTCATTTTTGCAGCACTGGGGATTGAACCTGGGTCCTTAGGGAGTGCAGAGCAGCCCTGTACCAACTGAGATAAACCCTAGCCCCACTAATTATGGCCTAGAACCTTTGAAACTGTGATCCAAAATAAATATTTTCTCTTTATAAGTTGATCATCTTTGGTATTTGTTATGGTAACAGCTAACTAAAACAAAGGGCATGGCCAGTGCTAGGCCCATCCTCTAGCAGCCTGGACCTTGTGCCCATAGTATGCTAAATGGTTCTGCCTTGTGCCCAAGACCCAGTATCCAGCCAAACCTGCTCCCTACCTTGAGATTCTCTTAGCATCAACTTGATGCCCAGGTCTAGTTCTTGCCTTTATCTCTTCCTAGAGGAGTAAGCTCTACCCCAGCCCCCAGCTCAATGGCCAGAGCCCTCTCCCTGTTCCCAGGCTCCTGACCACCTGTCACTTACAATATTACCCAACTATCTGGGCTCCCACAAGAATGTGAGCCATGTGGACTCGGATCTCAGTGTGTCTTGTTCACTGAGGTATCCCAAGCCTCTCCAGTTGTGCTGGCACAAATAACTATATATGTTAAAAGAATACATGAATGAATGAATGAATGAATGAATGAATGAAGATACAGAGCCCTGAGCCCACCATACAGGGACTGGAGAGGAAAAGGAGCCCATGAATGACCAGAGTAGACACCATGGGCAGACCCTTGTAGTTTCTCCTCCTTCACCCATCACCAGTTTGGATCTTCACTAGTCTCTATAAAATGAAACAATCCATCATGAAGGAGACCACTTTCCTCTACCAGCACATGTCCTATAGTTCCCTATGGCCTGGATAAATCTTCTAGCCTTTGCCTCTCTTCATGGATGCCACTGTCTACTTCAGCTTTGGGAATAGTCTTCCCTCTTACAGGTTACAGGTTAACCAGCCATATGGAGCTCATCAGGCACCATCTGGTGTCTTCTCCTTCCCACATAAGGGGTTGATGCTCAAGGATTACCATACCCTAGAAGATACCCTGGGTAGCAGAAGTTTTGGCTGGACCCAGCTCTCAAAAACCTAAGGAACATTGTCAAGGGAGTGGGTTTCTCCAGGCTCCCACATTTGTACATCTCCAGCCACACTACTCTGCCTTTCTCTCCATAACCTTAGCCCCTTCCACTTTGGCTTCCCAGAGGATCCAAATCCAAGGCCATTTCCTGCCTCCACCACCCAGAACACAAGGAGGTGGCTATCTATTATCCCTGTACACCAGACCCCAGGGAAGGCCAGAACCTTGTGTTCCTCCACTGCATTCCAGGCAGAACTCTAGAGAAATGAAAGGGGAGGCCACCAAGATGATCTTGGATCCTAGGAACAGATAGGCCTCTTCTCCTCACCCCTCTCTGACACCCTACCATCTCTCAAGCCTTTAAGCTCTCGGCTGCTTGCAGGAATCCCGGCCCAAATCTCTAAAACCTCTCTTTCCACCTCCTTTCAAGGCCACCTCACCCTTTTTGTCAGGGCCAAACACCCCCACCCCACCACATCCCCTAGAAGTTTCCTCCTGTCTGGTTACTCCCCTTCCCTGTCCCTGAAAAGATGCCTGCTAGCTCAGAGATTTTAGGAAAGTTTTCATGAAGCTTGAGCCCCACATTGTGGCCCCCACAAAAGGGGTAACCCTCTGCATTGTTCCCTTCACCCTGCACAGAAAGAGCCATGAACCAGGCCAAACTGAGAGCACACGCAAGTCAGAGACTGACAATCCTTTAGGCAGTCCCTTAAACCTGGCATCAGACTGCCTTGTCCTGAGCACAGACTGGCACTAATTCTGATCTTCCTTTGACACCCAACTGTCCCCTCACAATGATCCCAAACCCTTCCAGCCAACCTTCAAATGTGGGATGTGACACAAATATCTGAGGCCTCTGGGGACCCCTTGCAAAGTCCACCTTACGTGGAAAGTTGCTGGCCTTCCAGAATTCACTGCCTGAAAAATTCTTGGGCAATCAGGAAGGGTTCTCTAACCCTGAGTCCTTGGAGTCCTGCTCTCACTCTGTACCCATTTCCCTGTGTTCCCCTGACTTGTATGGAGCTTCTAGATACAAATGACAGTAGTAGTTGCCCCTGGGAATATTTCAACTTCTTCCCTCACTAGCACCTAGGCCATTCTCATCAGTAACCCCAAGGTCCAAGCAGCCATCTCCATAGACAGCAAGGTTGGGGGAGGATGATATCACATTTACAATGCTCTCTGTCACTCACCTTGTCCATCCATTAGGCTGTCAACAGCAGCCCCTTTTATTCAAATATTGTCCCTTCCACGGGACCATGGTTCTGCTCCTCTTAGGTCTTTGCTGCTCTTCAGAGGGATAGTAGGTGGAAGAGGAGGGGACCTCTGGGAATTTTCAGTGAGGGTAAGAAGAGTGATGGACCCTGACAGGTCAGAGAAGTTGATCTAGAAAGGGAGCTGAAATAAGATCAAAGACAAGCAACTTTGAAAATTTTGCCCATGGTGAGTTCTTGATTAAAGTTTTCATTCACTTTCTGCTTTACCCCGTCTCCCCTTCTTCTTCTTCTCCATATTGACCTAGCATAACAAAAACAACATATACTCCTTTGAGCATTATAGAACTTGATGAAATTTCAAAAAGATGGGGCAAATTCTACTGATGCTTTTCACCTTCTTCTTCTCTACTGTTCTTTTATTTTCCAAATATCAATTGAGACCCTACAGTCTATGACATACTGAGATCATTCTGTTTTCCTCTCTCTCTCTCTCTCTCTCTCTCTCTGTTGTTTTATTTCTCTTTACTTTTGCTTGCTTGTTTGTTGAGACAGGGTCTTTCTATGTACCCAGGCTAGCCTTACATTCATGAGCTTCCTTCCTCAGCCTCCCTAATGCTGAAATTATAGGTGTGTGCCACCACACCTGGCTTTATTTCTCCATTTTTAAAAATGATTATAAAGCAGAGTTAGAGTCCTGTCCCACAATGGAGTCTGACCAAGGACAAAGCTGACCCAGGCCAGGGCAGAGAACTTGGTACACAAAGCAGACTAAATCCTAAGAGCTCCCTTAAAGTTAGATGAAATTCCAGGGAGCATTTGCCTTTCCACTGGTCAGCTTTCTAATGAAGCCACCATCTACCAACCTGCCCCCAATCTGTTTCTACTTAGCAGCCAGAGAGATTTTTCAGAATGCAAATCTGAGAATGTCTCAGTTTTCTTAAAATACTTCCAAAGCTCATAGGGTAAAGGTCAGGATCCTTGATGATGCACAAATTTCTGCCCTATCTGGACCCTAGATACATGATCTCAGCTCGAGTTTTGCATCTTCATCCTTTCACCACAGCCACACTTGTTCTCAGAACCCTCCAGGACCAAGTTCCCTCCTCCTTCACACCCTTTGCATCCTTTGCTGTTCCATCCCCCTCCATCCCACTCCATCCTCACTCTTTTCAATAACATCTACTTCATTTATATTTCAGTCTAAGTGTCCCTTCTTCAGATAGGGACATTTGACCCAAACCTCAGGCAAAGTGAGTGGGCTCATCATTATCCTTCACATCATGATACTTAAGCAACCATTTATACAGTCATGGTCTCCTTCCCTTGACTATAATAAGCACCTTGGGAATAGAGCTCTTTCAGTGCTGGCTGTGGAGATTGGGATGACTCAACTCACTCTAGGCCTTCATGATAGAAGAGATTGGGGGACATTGTCCCATTGTCACTTCCAAATGACTGGCAAAGCCTATGGGCTATATCAGAGCCCAGCAATGGGACCACCCTAGATTGGAGCACATACTCCAAGTACAGGTAGATGAGGGCTCCCACTAGCCTGGACAGTGCCTTTGTGAGATTAGGAAGAGATATCCCTTCCCTGGCAAGAGGCAACCCCACAGCTGGGCATAGTCCTCAATGAGCAGAATTGTGCCCCACTACATTTCAGCTCCAACTCGTCCCTCAGGCAAGGGCTTTTTCTCAGGACATTCTCTGATTAAGACTCCAGTACAAAGCCAGATGTGGTGGTATACACCTGTAATCCCAGCACTCAGGAGGCTGAGGCAAGAGAAGCAACACAAATTTTAGAACAGCCTAGTCTACACAGGGGCTGGGATTTAGCTCAGTTGGTAGAGCACTGTGCTGCAGTCTCTGAGGTCCTGAGTTCGATTCCCAGCACCGCAAAATGGGAGAAGGACATGGCAACCCACTCCCAAGGCAGTCCTGAAACAGTCAGCCACGGAAAACCCTATGGGGATTGCTATGAGTCGGACTCGACTCGACGGCACCTAACAACAAGTCTACACAGAAAGTTCCAGGCCAGCCTTGACTCTTGGCTACAGAGTGAGACCCTGTCTCAATAAATAAATAAATAAATAAATAAGAGACTCAGTGCAAAAATGAGCTTATTTCATGTTCAGAAACTTTGTAGCTTTCCAAACATGCAACTGGGGACCCCAAAGGGCTTTTGAAATCTCTTCCTAAATTTTATTTTTTAATCTGGTTCTCCAGACATCTCAGGGCCTTTCACTGTCCTCTCCTTTAGTTCTTCTAAAATCCACGATTTAACCGCCCCTACCCTCTCCCCTCTTCTGCTGACACCTGTCATGGCCCTGTAGGGATCCTGTTTTAGGGGGGCTCTGCCATGTGGAAAGGCCTCCCCAGCCCAGCATACTGCACTGGGCTCCCAGTTGTTCCTCTGTATTTAATGCTGGGGGCAGGAGGAGGTGTCTTATTTTGCCAGGGAGACCATGAGATGCACTTCCAGAGCAAAGTCTTAGGGATGAGCAGAGAAGAAAGGACCAGGTCCAGCAGCCACCAGAAGGGCCAGCGCTGGGTGATAAAACCACCACAGCAGTCCCAGATCTCTCCAAGGTCTGGATGACCGGTCAGTGAACAGCTGCACTGCAGCTGGGACAGCTCTGGCCCGCCCTGTCCTCCACACATCTGACCTCCACATGCCCTGTGGATCATACTGCCCCCTAAGCCAGCAGCCTGTGTCGGTCTCTCCTTTCACTCTCTCCCCATCCTCGAGCCCACAGTGAGCTATTTGGCTCACACTCCAAGAGTGCCTAGGGCCTCACCCAGCTGTGGTAGACTCCACCCACCTCTGGTGGCAGAGGTGATAGGCCCGCCAAGTCCCATCACAAACTAGAGCCAGGATGGAAGTGGAAGAACAAAGGCCTGAGCTGTTTGCACTTACTACCCCTTTGAAGGTAGAATGGAAAAAAAAAAGTCACACTGGTGGAGAGAGGAAAGACTTCCCAGCTGGTGTAAAAAGGAAAGAGCAAAGCTCATACCCCTCAAGCCAGAAGCTGCTGATCTGGGCCTCTAGGAGATACTAAAGACAGCATCACACACATGGAGAGAGGCATGAACGATGTGGAAGTCCATCAGTCTCAGGTGGCCAGACTGAGCCACTACAGCACTGTGTGGGAAAGGTGCCAACTCTCTTCCTTGGGAGGTAGGTCTGGTGTTGGGCTATAATGAGAAGGAGAAACCCAGGCCAAGAGGCATGCTCACCTAAATATCTGGGTACATCTGTAAGCGGACATCATCAATGAATTGCCATCAGAATCATTATCTTCTTCATCATCTGGAGCACCATGACCATTGACACCATCACTGTGATCTTTACAGCAATTACTGATGCCACCTCATTGTTCTCATCAGCATTGCCATGTTTATCACTACCTCCATTGTTGCCACCATGATCATCATCACTCACTGACAGTCATTACCACCACTACCATCACTATCACTGCTGCCACCACAATCATTGCCACCATCATCAACTTCCATCACCATCAGCCACATTATTAGTGTTATCAATACCACAGCCATTACACACTCACCTTCACAAACATCACCATTATCATCAACCATCACTCACTCTCTATCACCATCACCTTCACAAACATCATTACATACTGTCATCATCACCATCATCACTACTATCATCAATACTATCGCTGACACCAACACCCCTTACTACCACCCGTCAGCATGTTCACTATTATCAATTGCCTACTTTATTCAATTATCTTTCTCTCTATTAGAGTCTATGAAACTCAGATCTGTTCTAAAAATCTTTACTAAACACAGTGGGTGAGTTCAATGTACAATGGGTTACTGTGGTTGAATTAGTAAATTTTTGCTGCATAACAAACAACCGTAAGACTTAATGGCTAAAACAACAACCATTTAATTTAGAGCATAATTCTTGCGTCAGCTGAGCAGCTCTTCTAAGATCTAGGCTGGCTCAGCTGATCTCCCTTGGGCTTCTTCCTATGTCTATAGTCAGCTAACAGGTCATACCGCAATTGAAAGAATAAGGTTAGCCTCACTGTTGTTTAATGGGCCACCTCAGTTTCCCTTTCTGTGATATCTTACCCTCCAATAGGCTATTTCAAGTTCACTCACAGTGATCTCAGGGTTCTAAACTTAGTAAAAGGTCCAATGCACAATTCCCCACCTTTATATTTGCTCTCCAGGGTTCCTTCCTCCCATGACTTTCCATGATCTATAAGGACCTTGTCCCTTCAGGAACTCCTCCTTCCCACCCACCCCTTTCAGGAACCCTGTTCATTTTACTTGGCATATCTTATACAGCTCCTCAGATTCTCTTGGACCCTCAGCCACTTACTTTTTCTCAGCTGCTACCAAAGTAAACTAACTCCTCCCTTACACACCAACTGTGCCATCTGAAGTTGACCAGCTGCCCTGGAAAAGTCTCAGACTCCTACTTCACTTTTAGGCTTAAAAGAAGCAACAATGTACACAATGTAGGACATATCCTCCTAAGCCACTACCAAAAGGGCTGAACAATACCATCAGGAAGTTCAGGTTAGATGGCTCCCAATAAGATGGATTTGAAGGAAATAAGATAGAAGAGAACCTCGGGTGAAAGTCTTTCCCTCTCCCTTCTAAAGGGCTGTTCTGAGGCACACTGTTTCTCTTCATCTTGTCGGGAGATGTCCTGCCTGGCTGATAAGATACATCTATATCTTGCTTAGCTGTGTCTCTTTGCAACTTATCAGGAAGTCACAGCCAGTACAATAATGCATCTTCCTGGACTGCACTCTACCCTCTTCTGCTTTACTTCTCCTTTGCCTCCCTCTTGATGCCCTGGGTTTACACTTTTGAAATAATGCTTTACCATTGTCACCTGTAGCCATACCATTGCGGCTTCTGATCCCGTCGATCTTGGAAGCTAAGCAGGGTTGGGCCTAGTTAGTACTGGGATGGGAGACTGCCTGGGAACACCAGGTACTGTAGGCTTGGGAGAAGGACCCAACAACTCACTCCCAAAAAACAATCTGCCATTGAAAACCCTATGAAGCAGTAACAGAGAAGCAGTAACAATACTATTTCACCTATTGTACATAGGGTCACTATGAATGGGATACCAACTCGAGGGCATCTAACAGCAACAACAATTATAACCTTGCCTCTGCCTCTATTTTCTAGGGAAAACAAAAATATAATTTGAAAGTAATTAATAATCAAGGATATCTTGTAAGGAAGCTAAGGACATCAGAAAGCTAAGTGGCTGTGCCTTTAGCAAAAGAAGGACCAAGAATTGACAAGGATATTTTTCTTGCTACTGGGATTGAGTGTGGTTGGAGATTTCTTAATCTCAAAAGCTAGTAGCCCATTTATAGAAAGCCAGGACTTGGGGATGAGGGTCCAAGAACTCAAGTCCCTATTGCTCCAGTTCCCTAGGGAAATGACTTTATTCCTTTCTGCGTGGGGGGCGTTGCCCTGCTGCTGGACTCTCTCTGGCCACGAGCGGGAACCAGCTGCCAAAGACCTGTTGTCTGGTGAGGGGCAGCCGAGCACCCAAGAGCCGTGCTGCCTAGAAAGGAGGCTATGCCCACGGCTGCTCTGAGAAGCCTTGAGAAAGGCAGGCTCAGAAGCTGATGCCCACAGTGGCTCCTTGCTTCTTTCTTCCCAGTGAAGACTCCGACTCCAAGTGCTCTGCTCCAACAGCTCTTTATTGTTTCCTTGTCTGTCCAGGTTGATGGAATGGACCCAGACTGCTCTGTGTACTGCCCATTTATACTTTTTTGGGGCTAGCCGGGGACCAATCAGAGGCAGTCACCCAATACAGGTTTCAGCCAATCAGAGGGGATATGCAAATTTGGTTTTGTAAAAGTAGCCAATCAGGGATGGTTCCAGAATGGTCCAATCAGGAGCCATTCAGGGGTTTGGAAACAGCCAATCAGTGTCAAGGGGTCTGAGCAAGGGATTAGATGCCAGCGCCATCTTGGGGAGCTCAACGACGCTGAGTTCCCAGATGTAGGGCAAAAGTGACTGCCTGGGGAACAAGCCTCAGGCCTCCAAGGGGGCCTAGATAGGCCCCGGGGCAAACTGCCTCTCTAGGCAGTGCCCTACATCTGTGTACTATCATAAGTGCTCAGAAGCAGGTCCAAAGATTCTCAGTATGCTTGGTATTGGAGCTACTCTCTTACACATGTATTTCTGCATTGTATCTAAGTCAATGAACATGAGACATCCTAAGTCCTAAGATCATCTGTCCCTCAGACTGGGAGCTCATTGATAACCAAGACTTTAACTCCCTCATCAGGCTAAGGCAAGGACAGGAAATATGTGCTTTCCCTTAAAATCTGCCTGAGGATGCTGCAGGTCAGTTATGATAACACAGCCTCAGCTGTGGGCCTGGAGTGGACATCTTGTTCCTCTCTTATCTGATAGGCTCCACTTCCATGAGCATCCTTCCCCTAGTATCCTTCCCAGCCTCCCTCTCACTCCTTCTTCCAGGGCCAACTCCCTCCAGAGAGCTCACCACTTCCTCTGCTTACTTTCTCCTGCCAGAGGTTGCCACATGCATAGAATTGTAGCCCCTCTTGTCCTTCTATGTGCACTCGCAAAACACTCAGAATCTTCAACATAGTTAGAAGATAGAAAAGGCTAGAAAGTAATTTCACAAAGGAATTTATACTGTGGGGAAATATTTCCATTTGGAGAAAATTAAAGGCCTCCAATCACTTTGCATTTGTTGTGTTGTTGTTAGGTGACGTCGAGTCAGTATCTGACTCATAGCAACCCTCATAGGGTTTTCAATGGTTGACTGTTTCGGGATTGCCTTGGGGGTGGATTGCCAGGCCCTTCTCCCATTTTTGTGGTGCTGGGAATTGAACTTGGGACCTCAGAGACTACAGCGCAGCACTCTACTGACTGAGCTAAATCCCAGCACACTTTGCACTTAGGTTTCCTGAAATCCCCTGCAAACTAGAGTCAGGCCATATATTGCTTCAATCTTCAAATTTCAGGGCTGAGCCTGAGTCCATATGTCCCTCTCTAGGCATGCAGAAGCTTGGAGGTCACTTGGTTGTAGCCTCTAACTTAGAACAGCACCAATCTTGAGTAGTTCTCCTGCCTTTAAAGATACCTGAACCCAAAACAGAAGCAAAAAAGTTACCAGTTGCCCATTTCTACCAGTGGCCCAGCTACTTTTTCAGGAAGTCTCTAGCAGCTCACCTACACCTCTCTGGTTATGGTTTGAGCCTGTTTCTCCATGCCAATTCATAGCAGGCTTGCAGGGGTACAGCAATACTCCCAACATCAAGGCATAAGGTTTAGTTGACTCCTTGGAGCTTGGGCTAAAACTGAATTCTACTTAATATGCAAAAGTATGAGAGCACTGGACAGACAAGGCCAGATCCTGCACTTTACTCAGACCCATCCCTGAAATCATGCAGCTGTCTGTAAAGGAATTTCTTATGTTCAGCTGTGAAACACGGCCCATCTCCTCATGATGATTAATCATAAAATGTAGTACTCAGACCTGGGGAGACTCTGCAATGCTCCCTCCCTGTTGCAAGTCCCTGGGATCTGATTGGCTGGGGATCAAGGGCATTCTCTGAGATTCTTCCACATGAGCCCCCAGTTCCCTTTTCCTGACTCACAGCTACTTTCAGCATGTAACAAGGAGAACTTGTGAAGATGTTCTCTGCAAGCAGGATAGCAGAGGAAAGGGGAAGGAAAGGACCATCTAATAGGCCTTTATACTATGCATTATCCTAGAAAAAGCTCAGAATGGCTGAAGGAGTTGAGCCTCAGTATCCCCATTTAGTCTCAGAGGTGATCTTAGACGAAACCCAGACCTCTTTCCTCCCTCTGGAAAGAAGGAAGAAGGATGGAAGGGAAAGGTCTCTGGCATCAGGCAGTCCCAGTTCAGTGTCAGCCATGAGAATTTCTCCAGGCACATCCAACTCCCACCACCCAAGTGGGCTGCTTCACCCAAATCCCAATCCAACCAGACTGATAACGACATAAACTGATTATCTCATATGCTAAGACTCTCCTTGGGCTCCTGCTCCATGTTCCTGAAATGCTCTTGTTTCTTCTTTTTTTATGCCTCAGATTTATTCCCAGATGCCACAGAAAGTCCTAGCATCATAAGGAGGCAGGAATGTGCCCAGAGGAAGGCAAAGAACCCCATCTTCCTGTGTCTCTGTGGCTCTATCTTTGGTGTTAGGAAATATTTCTTGGGGGAATCCCAAAAGTCTCCCCTCATATCGCCTTCCTCAATCATTACAGGCAAGAGAATTATTATGATCAGATAAATTTAACCAGTTGTTGGGACTTGGGTTCCATGAGCCCCTTAGGCTTTCTCTCTACGGCTGCTCTTCCCTCCAGCATCATCTCCAAGCCCCACCTGCATCTAACAGTGTCATGGAGAAACAAGGGTGGCCTCCCTACTGTCCTGCCTCAGAGACTCACAGCTCAACAAGGATGTAAGATAAAACCACAGAGCTGGATGGCCGGCTGGGCAAACCCCTACCTAACATGCTCCTTCCTTCCTCAGCTTCAGCCAGAAAGTTCTTTGGAGCTGGGGGTGGGGCAAGGAGGCTCAGCCGGGCCTACAAATTTCATGGGGGCAGTGACCCAGAGGCTGCACCCTTGGGGGACTGTGTGGAACTGAGAGGTGTAGGATAGGAAAGAGGGTGAGATTAGGAGGGAAGGGGGCAGAGCTGAAGGGAGGGAAGGCTTCCATTTGCTTCTGAGCAGGTGACTTCTCTCCTTCAAACCACATTTCCCTATGAAAGGTCTTTCCTGGGGAAAACCCGCTTAGGACCCTAGCTGGGGGAGAGGAGGAGTTGGGGAGCCAAAGTCCAGGACAGAGGAAGGATGCTGCTGAGAGCCAGAAGATGTTTGGACAGACCAGGGAGGGGCAGGGCTCCTTCCATCCCAGTCCCAGGGAGCCCTTGGCGGGGCAGGAGGCATCTGCACCCCTGCTCATTCCTTCAGGTCCAAGTGACTATTATAGCAAAGAAAATGGGAAAACTAGGGAGAGTGTGCCCCCCACTGGTCAGCAAGGACAAGACCAACTGCCAAGAACGGCCCAGGGCCTGGCTGAGGAAGCCTTTGAGCCTCAGCTCATCTGCCCCAAGGGCCACGCAGCCTGGTGAAAGGATAATGAGCTCCCAGGACACTTGCCTTCCTGGCCTGGGGGAGGGTTTATGGAGCTTCTCCTGTGCTGGAATCCAACCTAAGTGCTCCTAATCCTGTGACATGGCCTGGCCCTGTGGTCAGAGAGCCCAGGGCAGATGGGACTCACTGCACACTCCAAAGGGGACCTCTGGGAGGTCTCTCTCCTGCCCCTGGTGTTGAGCCTGGCCAAGATCCCAAGGATGGCAGGGTCAAGAGGGAGAAGGCAGCCATTCAGAGAGCTGGGAAGACCTAAAGAACAGAAGGAAGGAAACTCAGGAGGAGGGCAAGCAGGGCACCAGCCATTTTCCCAGGCCAGTGGCTTAGAGCAGGAGGTTAAAACTCAGGTCTCCTCGGCCCAAGTGGGATTAAGGGTCTCTACCTGCTGCAATGAGCCTCACCCAGGGAATGTTGGATGCCAAGATTTCTGGCACTGGATTTCACTCACTACCATACTAGGCTTATAAGGGAACCAAGGAGTTGCATGAACTCATTCCTTCCTCATTAAATTACATCTTTTAAAAAGGTTTCCTGCAGACCTTCCTAATGCATAATGACATTCCATGTCATCTTTTCTTTCCTTTTCATCTGAATCTCTTAGGTCGCAGTTGAAATCCCTAGGACAGGGGCATGCACAAGGCCAAAGACCACAGAAGAAGAAAACACAGTCCCCATCCTCGGCCCCCCAGTCTGATGACTCCTGTCCCAAAGGGCCTCAAAGCTTCTGGGGAGACAGCTAGGCCCTCCTCCAAGGAAAGAGGCCTGAAGCAGACAAATATACCAAGTAGAGCAGAAATCATAAACACATTTTATTTCTAAATAATTTGAAAACCACTGGCATTGTAGCAAATTGGAATATATTTCCAGAATCAACTCAAAGAGGTTTTTTTTTACAGCAACATATGAAAAATGTCATTTAAATATCCACCAGCAGCTGCACCACATGTTGTGCTCTTAGAAAAACACTTTCATTCCTTTCATCAAAGTCCCTTGATTAATGTTCCACTTTTCTTTGACACTTTTTCCATAGTTTTTTTTTAAAAAGATTCAAAGCCTGTACTATTATCTAGAAGAAAATTAAACCGATAAGATTTAATGTCTGCTATATTCTACAGTAGTGGCAAAAAAAAAATATAGTTTAGGCCTTGGGCCAAATGCAAATGAGCATTAAGCAGAGGGAGCATCCCTCCTGGAGGCGTTAGGAGGCAGATGGGGGAGCAGAAAGGGCCCAGAGGGCCAATGGCAGGGGAGAGGCTGGAGGGAAGGTGTGCAGTCAGGAAGGAAGGAGGGGCGAGGGGCGGCCTGGCAGAGGTGGTTCCAGAGCAGGGAGGGGAAATGGGAGATGTGGCCCTCGGGACTGCCACCTGTGTCCCAATGCCACCTGCAGCAGACCCTACCAGTAGAGCTGGGATTTTGTGAATGGGACCTAGAGGGAGGCAGCTGATGGGGGCAGAGGAGAGTGAAGGAGAGAGTGAGAAAGAGGGAGGGAAACGCAGAGCCTGTGCCAGGGGGAAGGCGAGGCAGATGGAGTGAGGGGAAATCACAGCGTGTCTGGCACGGCAGCTGATGCCATAATTTAAAGGTCAACTTGGTGGAAAAGGAAGAGAAAAAAGGGAGGGAGTGGGGCTGGAACAACTTTGCCTCACTGCAGTACATCTTAACCCCTCCCATTCCAGTTCTCCTGCCTCAATATCCTCTTGGCGTCCTCCTCTCCCCTCAGCACGGGTTCTGCAGGCAGCAGACCTCTGCATCCTGGCTCCTCCTGTTATGCTCAGAGCAGAAGTGACTTAACCTCCCCGAACCTCAGTTTCTTCATTCATAAGCACACGTAATTTCCCCTGGGTTATGGTTATGGGAAAACTGTATAATGGGTGCAAATGCTGGAAAAACAAATTTTTAAAAGCTGTGAACCTTTCTGGGCCTCTTTAAAGGAAATAGCTTGAGGAAAAATTTGTCCCTTTGTTCTGGGAAAACCACCCTTTGGGCAAATGAAAGCTAGTAGTCATCCTTTGCCCTAAGGCACCCTATCCTTAGAGACAACAGGTCACCCTTTGCTGAAAAGCTTTAAAGATAATATTACCTCACAACCTGCCCTTCCCATTCTCTCTCCCCAGTTATTCTGATACACAGGTATATCTTTTACAGAACTTCTCTTTCCCTCTCTCTCTCTCTCTCTCTCTCTCTCCCGCCCTCTCTCCTGGCTAAACTGCTTCTTGGGGAGGAATGTTACTTTCCTCCATATGGATTTGGACTGCCTTGATCCTATAAATTACAGCAAGTTCCTGGGGAGCTGTGGAGGTTTTTGTTGGAATGGGGATTTGCCTGAGAGGAGAGGTTAACAGGAGCCCCAAGGGCTGCAGAAAGGCCTTGCAGGCATGGGTTTCAGCCCAGCCTGGGGAGGCTGGGTAAAGTAGCTTGACAGGCCCCAGACAATTTAAGGATCAAAAGTCCAAACTGAACCCAAGTAGAGTTACTACCCGCAAGGACCATGAGCCAAGCCCACACTGCTGTTGTCTACAGCAGGACAGGGCAGGACCCTCAAAGGGAACCCTGGAGGCCTCGCCTCTGCTCCTAGGCCTAAGGATGCTGGACACCCAGAGTTTCCCGGTCTCATGCCCTGAGTCCCACTGGCCCTCACTTCCTTTCCATTATCTCCAACCATTTAGTGGCTCTCATTTAAACTCACAGCCTAGAATGCCTCCTGCTCATCCCACCAAGGTATGGCTTTGGGAAGCTGGTGAATGTGATCATGGGGACATGGCTGCTGCTGCAGAAAGCAGAAGGTCCTCCCTCTGAGCCCAGCCCAGGCCCAGGGCAGCCGCACACCTACCTCCAGTCTCTCCCACATGAGAAAGGCCCCCTCTCCTTTGCACCCATGGTAGTCAGGACGCTTCAGCCCACAATGGGTTTTGCTCCCAGGCTGTGCCATCCGACTAAACGATGAGAGAAGCCCCTGCCCCATGGCAGGCAAAGATTGCATCACTTTGCTTCTCACTTTTCCCATTGTCTGTCCCTAGACCATTACCCCTTTTCCTTACCTGGGGCCTCTCAGCATGAGATGTCTCAGGGACACCCTGAACTTGATGGAGTCTGGCTCTCTGTGTGCCAGGATTAGGTGGGTGGGGTGAGAAAGTTTAGGAAGAGGTGCCAAGGACAGTCCCTGCAGGGAGAGGATGGTAGGTCTTGACCTTGACCCTTGACTTTATGCACAAGGAAATGCTAAGTCAGAGGTCTTTGCTAGCCACAGGGCTGGTACAAGGCAGCCCCTGACAAGGAAGGATGCTCACTTTGTCCACTCAGAGCTAAAGAGACACTCTGGGATGGCAGCATGGCCCCACAGGGACCACCAGGGGATCAGGAGTCCCAGGAGGCCTGATCGGGAGGAGGGTCTGCCCTGAGCCTAGACCTGGCCTGTGGCATCAGAGCAGGTGACAGAACCTATGGTTACCTACCAAGTAGTGCACTGTCTGTGACAGCAGGTAGGGGATAGAAGCTGGAAGAGTTGTCTTTCAACAAGAGAATTTCTTGGTCATGCAAAATGCTGTCATGTGTCCACCCAGTCCCAAGATTATGTTGACGTGGCCCAGGCAAACCAGTAATGTGCCCATTACTGACTGCATACTTAGCACCGTGCCACAAGCTATCCAGGGGATGGGGAGAGCTGGAACCAGCCTTGACCATGAAAGACAAACATAAGTTTCATTCAGAGTGTCCATTCAGCCGATTGTAGCTGCTGGCAATTCCTCACAGGTAATTAAAGAGACAGCTCACATTTGCCTAAAGCAACTCATGATTTAAAGGAATAAAACCATTAGTTTCCTATGGAGGGAGGACCAAAGAGAGGCCTCTTGAGGGCAGCCACAGCATCTCCTCCACTGGGACAGAGAGGCTCCCAAGGGCAGAATCTTTTTCCTCTGCCCCCAGCCCCTACCACCTAGCACCAGGAAGCTCTCCCAGAGCATTTATGAGAATGTTGCACCACCTCTCAGGAGCCCAGCTGCTGGCTGGGGCTCTGGGATAGACTGAGGGTTGGGGACCCTGCAGTGATCCAGGTCTGGCAGTCCCAGGCCCCAGCAGCATCTCGTTCCTTCTCAGCAGCCCTGACCCACACAGGACCCTAAGGCCACAGTAAGACTTTATCTCATCCTGACTATGTGGCACCCAGCATGTCTGCCAGCATTTCTCTGCTCAGCATTTTCAAGAGCCAGATACTCTGGGACGCCACTTTCTTCACCCCAGGGAGAGCCTCTGTCATTGGCCTCCTGCCTCTCCGTTTCCCAGAGCAAGTAAATCTCCTTTACTGCCTAAGCCCACTTGAGCCTTCTCCCTACAACACTCTCCACTTGGCTTCCTGCAGCCACTGATCCCAGCCCCGCCTGGGTGCTACTTATGCCAGGCCTGTTCTGACTACCAGGGATGCAGAAACCAGCTGCCTTCCATGGACCCCATATTCAAATTGCTGACTGCCTCATGCTTCCTTGTAGGGCTTCATTTTTCAAAGACCTGTCCCACACAGGTCACAGACACTGGCTTAGGCCAAAGGCTATGGCTGGGGACAGGCTATCAGGGCAAGGAAGGGCCAGTCAGAACAAGGCCCAACTGGGATATAGCTGTCAGATTGCTTGAAGGCATCCACAAGGAGAGGATGAAAAGGAAACCCCAGGTGCCAGCCTGGGAGCTGAAGTCTTGGTCTCTCAGAGTCTGGTTGGGTTCAGAGAGGTGCCTCTTGAATCAAACTCACAGTAAACGAAGAGGGCCTATATATCTGGTTCCAGCTCAGACTCTGCTGACTCTCTCACTCCAGTCTGTGTCCTCCTGAGGAAAAACGGGCAGGATCACCCCTGCCCTGTCCCTATATAGGGATATACAAGAGTCACAAGAGAGCTATAGACCCCCATGAGAGTAAAAGCTTTTATTCTTGAGCACACACTTACATACCTGCAGGACAGGGAGCTCATTACCTTTCAGGTGAATGCTGAGTCTATCAACTTGGTACCTTCCCTAAGTAGTGCACCAAAAGGGTACTGGAAAACCAGAGAAAGAAGGAGGCTAAGGCACCTTCAGTTAGAGACAGTGGCTTCATGAAAACCTAGGCCCTACCTAGGAGGAGGACAGACTCTGGAAAGACAGAGATGATGCTCTCAGCACCTCCCTGGTCTTGGCCTACTCTGCCATTGCCCAGTGCCCAGCTGCTCCTGCGCTAAGGTCTGGGTCCTTACCACCCCTCTGAAGAGGACAGGTCCAAGAGGCAGATTCTGTCTGGGGAGCAGTGGCTGCACCCTCTCCATCCCAGCATACTAAGACCTGAGCCTGCACCCTCCAAGAGGATCCTTCTGGGAGTAAGGGCATCTGGGGTAGCCCCAGGGACTGGATGAGAAGCAGGCGGCAAAGGCAGCTGGTTCCTACCCATGGCAGGAAGTCACAACCAAGATTCATCCTGGAAAAATGCAACTAATGCTGCGCAGCTGGGACAGCTAATCAGAAACACAGGCCTAGAGGTGGCAGCAAGGACAGGCCCAGAGGGTAGAGCTGATAGGGAGGTGATAATGGGCAGTGAGCTCTTGGGCCCTCTCCCCACCCACCCAGCTACTGTGTAGAGATAGAGGTTGTCACACTGCAATCCAGACTGACTGTTTCTTCCCCTGCCCCACCTAGCCGGCAGGGAATACATTGCTTATCAATATGCTAACATCAGGTGGTAGTGGTGGTTGTTAGGTGCTGTTGAGTCCGTGACCCTCATAGTGTTTTCGATGGCTGATTATTTGGAATTGTTCCAGGAGTGGGCTGCCACATCCTTCTCCCATTTTTGCTGTGCTGGGGTTGGAATCCAGGGCCTCAGAGAGTGCATAGCAGCACTCTACTAACTGTGCTAAACCCCAATGCCATATCAGGTTAAATATAGCTAAAGCCTTGACCTGTCTCCAACGGATGGTATATGACCTCTAGAGTCCACTTCTCAGGTAAGTGCCCTCCCCAACCCGTGAGACCTGTCTGCCTTTCCGCAGCACAGCCCGCCAGCAGGAGAGTTCTGAGCTGAGCCTCTCAGGCCCCAGTGACCCCATCTCCTGAAGGCTTCACAAGTTGGACACAGGCTTCCCTGGAAAAAATGTGATGCAGAGATTCTGAGCTGAGGTTATGGGCAGAAAGGTAAAGAGCTGAGCAGGGTCAGTACTCCAGCCCATGTAGTTCCACTGGGATCACTGAGAATTGATCAAACTCTGCTGCCACCAACGTGCTGGGCTCTGGGTTCCAAGGTGAGTTCTTTGTATTCTCTGTGCTCAGTAGGCTCAGCATCAAGTTGAAAAGAAGAGTGAGAAAAGAGGCAACTTCAACAGAGATCAGTGCAGTGACTGGTGCATGTCCAGGAGCTCAGGGCCTGAAGGAGGAGCCTGTCAGGAAGGGAGGCAGGGGCTCCTCCAGGACCCCAGGACACTCTACTGGTTCTCATTCCATGCTTCCCTCCCCCTTCCCAAGCTGCCCTTCTGCCTCCAGCCATGTCCACCTCAGCACTGCAGAGACCATGTGGCCTACCCCAAGGGACAGAGGATGGGCAGCCCTCCCCAAGAGACAAGAACCCAGACCCTGCAGACCCCTCTAAGGGGACCTTGTGGTCAGCAGATCTTCCACAACCTCATCTTCTCCTCTCCCAGGCCCTGCCTGGCAGAAGGATCTGAAGGATCGCCAGGCCCAACAGCACCCATGCCTGGTAGCCTTCTAGGCACCCCAGGGGTGCAAAAAACCACTTCTGAAGGCATCTAGAAATCACTTTGACCTCTCTGGAAGGGCAGAAGAGTTTCCGTGCCCTGTTTGGGCCAGAATCAGCCTCCCTGAGTCTTTTGCTGGCTCTCCTCACCCCAATCCTTACACCCCAGGGACTCCTGCTAACTCATCCTACTTGCCCTTCACCCCACCCCTGACCACAGAGGCACCTCACCACCCTGGGAACCTTCAGTCAGACCCAGAAAAATCCTCTGTGGTAGCCCCAGATCATGGTGATTGCAGAGGCACCTCCATCTTCAGCACAAACATCACAACCTTCCACCCACCTCAGGTTGTTAGTGGATAGCATTTCCTGGAGCCTTGGAGCACCCTGGCTTGTAGGACCCTTTCTTTCCCTGCCTAAATGGCCCAGAAAATCAACCTCAGACAGACTCAGTCCTCTGAGCCCTGGGTACATTGACAAAATGCACTAAAACAACCACCACCCACTCCCTCCCCAGCCTCGCCACCAGGTCTACCTCCCCTCTCCCCGTGCTATACCTACAGAATCCATACTGGAGTATGGGGCTGCTGCCCAGCTGCCCTCCCAAGTCAAAGGAGATGGAGGGGGGTCAGGCAGGGTGTGGGGTGAAGGTTTGAGAGGTGGAGGTGGAGCAAATGGTGGGTGAAAAAAGAGAATTTGGGCCAATGGATGGGAGCAATAAATGAGGATGTGGAGGCCGGCAGTGGGGAAAGAAGGGTATGGCATGACCTCAGGGAGCGGAGTGGAGGAAGAGGGGTCAGAGGGTTAGGAGCAGGCAAGCAGAGATGGGGGAGCCAAAGGGCCAGGGCAGGATCTGGGAGCTGCTGTCATGGAGGCGTCCTTACTGTCTGAGTGTTTGCCATGGAATTTCCCGACCTAATAAAAAAGAATTTAAATAGACCACAACTTGCTTAATGTTGACTGTATAAATAATCCAAATCCCCAGTTCCCTTTGTTCCACAGGCTATTTGTGTCAAGAAAGAAAGGGGGGCACAGAACCTAGTCGAAGTTGCCGTCCCAGATAGCAGGATTTGGGGACTCTCTGTTCTCCTGCATCAAGGCCCCAGGGAACAGGGCTTGGGGTCTGGGAGAAGGAGATCTAGCTTTCCCAGCCAAGCTGTCCACGTGTGAGCATGCACGCCATCCCCTCACCGATTCGCATGTATTCCTGTACAGCACACGTGTAAACCCCAGCACACGTCGCCTGCACGGACTCAATGTGCATGGCTGTATGCACTTGCACGATTTTGCACACGCCGACTGTGCAGACAGGAGAACACACACATGTGCACACACTCAGACACACAGGGACTCCCAGGGAGGTGCTGCTGACAGTGCCTGTCACAAGGTCCCCTCATGAGTCAGGTCTCAGCCATTTTCCGCTGCCCCATTCTGCCACTGAGAGATCCCATGGTCAGGGTTTGGGACTTACCCAGTTAGGGATTAGGATCCTGCTGGGCTGGTGGCAGAGCGGCTTTGGTCACACTGAGTCACTTCCAAAGAGGGTTCCTGTTGAAGGAACAGCATAAAGACCAAGCTCAAAGGCCTCCAAACTACCACCATGGGCCAATGACCAATTGTCTCCATCTCCTCCTCCCATGAGTGCCCAGTCGCACCATACCTAGCCATGCTGAGCCCTCAGAGCAGAGGGAGGGTCATAACCTTCCTGCCAGCTCAGGGACCCAAGTGTGGCAGTTTCTAGCCTCATATTTATAGGCATGGCAGTAGAAGGACAATTGCAGTAGATACTGGTACCATGCTATCTGAGGTATCGGGGGGGGGGGAGAGAGAGAGAGAGAGAGAGAGAGAGAGAGAGAGAGAGAGAGCAACAAAAAGAGGGAAAGGAAAAAGGGGAAGAGGAGAGGAGAAAGAGAAAAGGCACCACTAGACTGACCTGTAGTTGCTTATGTCTGGCGTCCACTCTAACTGCCCCATCCCCAGCCCTGCCAAGGTCTCCAAAGTCCTCCTGACTTTCATACTTACATGTGCTCCTGAGCAGCCCCTCTCATCTCACCCCACATACATCCCGCAGAGCAGAAGAGAATAAAGTCTTGGTGAGGCAAGGGATGTGGTGCTGGTCTCACACATATTCCCAGGTTAGGAATCCCTGATGCAGTCCTAACCGAGCTATACACCTTTCCTACCCCACTAAACCATGTTCCCGCCACTTCACCACTCTTCTTGCTGCTGGCCCCATTCAGAGGGGCATAGCTCAAAGTACACAGTCATTTCCACTTTTGTGCTCAGCTTCAAACTCTGCAAAGTCCAACCGAGATCTTAAGAAATCGGTGGCAAGGGCTGGCTGCAGACCATGCCCAGGACATAGGCACTATGAGCAAGGAGATCAGAGGCCCTTCCCCCAGGAAGCTACAATGTGATCCATGCTAAGAATATGAGAGAGCAGCAAGCTCAGAGGAGCCACCTCAGATAACCTAATATGCATTACCAGTCCTGGCTGCCTTATTTCCGTGAAGTCCTGGCCCTCTTCCCCTGGGTCCCTCTTTCTATCAGAAGCTCCCAGAATGGAAAGGCAGGCCCCACCAACGGGCTTCTTTTCTGGGTGGGCTGGGGGCTTGAGGCTCAGGGCTGGCACAGATGGCATGCATCTCCCAGGCTGCCTGGGAGATGGAAGGGAAACAGGGCTGTCCACACGCCCAGAATCTCCAGGCTGTCACCAGGTCCCCTTGATCCTCCTTCCAAGAAGGAAGACAGGGAAAATGTGTCTTTCCGGGCTCTAATCCTCTCCACATGGGCGGGCACCACAGCTCAGCCAGGGCCCACTGCAGGCACGCAGTCTGCCGTGGTGCCATTACTTCTCTGCCCAGAGGACCTCTGCCCACCAGGGCCTGCAGGTACGTGATTCCACAAGATTCTGCCTGCCCTACCTTCCTCACACAGCCTCCACTACCCACCTGCCCAGGCTTGCCTCTGCCTGGCAGCCCCTTGTGTACTTCTCACCAAAGGGAAACTAAGTCAGCAGCAGCTGATGAACATCTGGGTTAAAAGAGCCAGGCAAGAAGTGGTTTGCCCTGGGCTGAAGCTGCCATCTGAACTTGAAGCCCTCCTAAGGGTGTTTCAGGTGAAGGCGCTCAAGAAAGCTGCCTCCCGGAGCTTAGAAACCCATGTAGCAATCCAGAGGGGCTGACCCACAGCCCTGGATGCTCAGAGTAGGACCCCAGTGGGTTATCCTCTCATTATTAAATGACTCCTGAGCCTAGTTCCCCAGGGGGGTCAGGACAAATGGAAACAATAGCAAAAGACTAAAGGGTCTCAGGCTGGAGCTGTAATGGTACTGAGTTGGAGAGTCTTGTGAGGAAGATATGGGCAGGGGGACCCCTTCCTCAAACCACCCCAGAAGGCCTCCTAGCTGGAAGCCTGAGGAAGGCCAGTTTGTACAGCCAGTGCTCTAGCTCTTTCTTGCCGCAGCAAGGTGGACCTTAGCCACCTCCCCAGGCTGCAGGCTCTAAGATATAGCTTCCACAGTGGATCAGGGCCAGGTGGGACCCAGCCCTCAGGCCTCCACAGCCTGGTCATTACTGACCTCCATGGCTATCCCCAGGTTTCTGAGGACATGGAAGAGTGTGGACAGTGGCAATGGGCTGTACCCACAGCTGCAGTCACTGGTAGCCCCAGAGTAAGAAAGGGCGTATGTCCTGGCCTTCTTATTCATTTGGGCCTACCATAGATGCCAGGCTGCCCTGCCTGCTCCAGCCACCATGACCACACAGCCTGGACCCTGCGGGCAAGGGAGCTGCCAGGAGCTGGGAGGCTGGGAGGACCTGGCCCCACTTTGATCTCGGGCATCAAAGGCCAGGAAATGCAATCAACTCTGAGGAGCACTTGCCGCCTGGATGTCCCCAGTAGGCACAGGACCAGACCCCTCCCTGCCTCCTCAGGCTGGGCCAGGCCCCAGCAGGGCAGCCAAGGGCCCTGGGCAGGGGGCTGGAGAGTCCGCCCCCATCCCCAACCAATTCGATGGAAACTATTTTAATAAGAGCTAACTCTGCTGACATGGCATCTTCTTTCTGCACCCCCACCCCATCTCTGTGTTCCCCTCCAACCCCACCCCCGGCTTCCCCTGTGACTTTTATTGTCCCAGACATTTGCGTGAAAACAGGAACTTTGTGCTCTGGGCTCCATCTGCTCGTGCTTATTTTTCACTTGGAGCTGCAATCCTTGGTCACACATGCCCCCTCCCCACCATCCCGCTCCTGCTTCTCACGCCGCCCCAGAGTCAGGAACTTGTGAGGTCTCTGATCTCTGGCACTAGCCAGGGTGGCCTGGGAGAGTGACCACCTATTGGGACCCCCTATCTACCAGCCTGTGGGCATGGATACAGGGTTAGAAAGCTGAGACTAGACAGACGTTAGACCCTTGGTACAAGGTCCCTCCCCCTGGAGCCTTGTCCTGCATCTGGCCCCTCTCCACCCCAGAGGAGCAGGACGTCCTCCACCCCCAGCCCTGGGAAGAATTCAGGGAGTCAAGGAAGGAATTGGGCGCACCACTACCTCTTGTGTAAGGAGGCCTAAGTCCCAGGATCTCCCTCCCTGGATCCCTTGGCCTCAGGCTGTGTCACAGAATCAGGAGCTTGAGGGACGCCATCTTGTGTTGCTCGAGGGAATTAAACTGGAGAGTACAAAAAAGACCAACTTACTAAATAAGGAATAAATAATCAACAAACCAACTTCTCATAGGGCTCGTTCTGTGAGGTAGGTGCTATCAGTCATTGCTGTCCAGAGGAAGAATGGAGTCACAGGAGAGTCCATCTGTTGGGTCCTGAGGCTGGTGCGACTGAGCGGCAGAGCCTGGCCACTTCCCTGTACACCTCCCCCTTTTAGCTCTAGAAGGCTCTCCTTTCACTGACCTGCCATCCTCAGAGCCCATGTCCATCTTCCCATGTAGTGTAGGTGCTCTTTGCAATGAGGAAGCTGACGCCCAGCATGGTGGCTGTGTTTTTGGCCACCTCTTAGAGGGGGCAAGGGTGTCAGCTAAAACCAAATTCTCTGCTCAACTAAAAGGTAAAAACCTCTTCCAGCTGGGATCCATGGTATTAGAGATTTTTGTTTCCAAGCTGCCCCAAGTCAGGCGCCCCCAGATGCCCAGCGATCAGGTCCAGAGCCAGGTCACCAGGCCAGTGTGTAGGCCAGGCAGCACCAGCAAGTACCCACTGAAAGGCACACCTCCCCTGGCCATCTAGTCAAGGGTTTTGCCCCCCTTTCTGCCCATTTCTGCACCCAGACAGCACCTCAGCTGGCCCAGTGCCACGTCATATCAGCAGCCAGAACTCAGGGGCTCTCTTGGGTTTTTGCTGTCAGTCTGGGGGGACAAAGACAACCAAATGGACATAGTGTGACAGACCACAGGACTGGAGAGAAGGAAAACCAGTGAGTATGCCTGGTCCTGTTTGCTTTTAGGCTAGTCAAATGACTTTCCTGGGCCTCAATTTCCCCTTACATAGGACAGGAATGGGGCTCCCCGTTCCTAAATGCACTTCCATCCAGGCTGGATGAAAAGCCAGGACAACTGCAAAGAGCCTCACAGACCCCTACTGGCTCTGGGCAGAATTAAGAGAGGGCACAAGGCAAGGTGTGTGTTCACAAAGGATGCTGCAGAAACTGCCGAGGGCAGAGAGTGGCTCTGGGGGTTCTCTGGGGGACCTGAACAGTGAGCCCAAATGAGCAGATGATGAGGGAGGAGAGGATGGGGACCAAGCCTGCAATATGTGACTGGCAGGGCTCTGCCTAAGCCCGGGCCTGGGGAGCTGGTGCAGGCCTGGTGCACACGGCAGAGGCAGCGGAGGGGGCCGCCAGCCCCACAGGAAGCCCCAGCTTGTTGTTGGGTAACTTCTCCTCCTGTTTTCTGGGAACAAGCTATTTGCAGAAGAGGGGGAGGGAGACCTTAAAGGCTTCCAGATGGGGGGCCCTCCTGCCCAGGCCTGCTGCTGCGCCGCCACAAAGTCTGTGCATGCTTTCTAAGAATCCCAGCACATGTTAGCCAGGGAGGCTCCGGGGAGGTCTTCTGAGCTATTCCCCTGCCTCTGTGATCCCCGCTGTCCGCAAGCTAATAGGAGGGCATGCCTTTCTTATTAATATTATTATTTATATTACTCTCATTATGTCTCAAAAGGCTGTGGAGACAGAATTTTGTCTCCCTGTCACCCCCTCCCTTCTCCCAAGATGCTCTCTCAGTGTCTTCACATCTCCTCTTCCCACTTCATCTGACCTGCTTTGCCCTGAAGGCTGGCAGGTGGAGGGAAGGACCTTTCTCTTCCCAGACTCAGAGAGGCCCACGGAAGCTCAGGAGAGAAGAGACAGAAGAAAAAGCCTCACAACCCCAGGAGCTCTGCTGAGAGGGGCAAGGGCTGCGAGACAGGACAAAGCGAGGTTTCCCAGCAGAAAGAAGAGGGGGCACTGTCAGTGAGGGCAGTTCCAGCCTCCTCCAGAAGTCTCCCTGCCCACAGCCAGGCTGGCTGCTGCATGGCTGCCCCTCTTCTTCCATCATCCCATGGTAGCCACATTCAGGGACATCCACTCCGCCTGCCTCTTCCTCACTGACCACCCCTAGAGCCACCCATTCTCATGGCCACCTCCTCCATCAGCCACTCCTGGAGCTGGGGTGATGTGAACATGGAGCCCCCCGACTGCAAGGACAGAGCCCTGGAGGGCCCAGGGCAGGTATGGGTATCAGGGCTCAGCAATTCCCTACCTATCTCTGTCCTATTGGGATGGAATGAGGAGGGGGTTGGGGAAGGGAAAAGAGCCTCTGAAAGCCAGGCTCTATGCCTGGGCCAGGCAGGAGCTACAGCAGAGCTGTAGGAGCTACCATAATGGGCTGGCCTGGGTCAAAGAGATGCCTACCACCTAGTCCTAGGTCTGAGCAAGAGCAACAGCTTCTCCTCAGAAAGCCTGTCCCCTCCCAGGCAGTTGCAACACACGCCTCTGATTAGAGGGCATTTGTCAGGAGTCGATGGGAAACACGTGAAGCACACACCAGGGGGTGAGGAGGGGAAGCCATGCAGAAGCAGCGGCAACCTCCTGGGGCCGAGCAGCTCCTGCCCCAGAGTCCTGCTCACTGGCCAGCCTTGGACCCAGCTGGGAACACCGAGTCCTACCCGTGGGGCTTCTACTTGGAAGACCCAGCAGGCCCCAGGGGTTGAAGGAAGCAAAGCTTTCTGCACTGCCATGGTGCTGCCTCTAAGAGCCAAGAAAGAGCCGAGCTCAGGTTCTAGGGTCCTGGCCTGGTGAAGTGGGGCATGAGTGAAGGGGCCAGCCTTGGAGAGGGCCTGTCACAGCTGCTGAAGAGGCCATCTCTGAAGCCGTGACTGGTGCTCTGAGGTGGACTGTCAGGCACAGCATTCTTCTGCAGAGAATGGCGTCCCAGGCGCCCCCATCAGGTCTTGGTCTTCCCAAGAGACTATTCACATCCATGCCAGGGCTTGGTCACACTGGCACCAGCTTAAAGTGGAAGGAGCCAAAGAGGGCCCTGGGTTCTATGTTCCTGCCCTGGCCTCTGTCTGTGTTGGGGGCAGCACTGTCTCTTCACAGCTCTTCTTCTTCCCCATAGAAGCCCTGGGTGAGCTGCACAGGCTAGGCCTTCCCTCAAGGACATGACTGGACTGCCTTCTGCTGCTGCACCTTAGTGGAACCTCCCTGACAGGTGTCCTCAGGCCTCCTGGTGCCTAAACCCTCCCTGGTGCTCCCCTAAGCCTCCCCAGACATCCAGCCTAGCCAATCTGTTCACAGTACTTCGCTGTACTTCTGATACTTCTGTCTATTTCTAACTAAATCCATTCTACTTCTAGCTAAATCCTTTCTGGGCAGTACCTGACTCTGCCTCTGCCTTCCTTGCTCCTCTCGTGCCTCAGTTTCCCTTCAGCAGTTGGAGTTGAGACGATGGAGACTCTCAGTCCCAGCCACTCCTGGATTCAGTGAGTTTCAAGGCAGGCAATTTGAGGGGCAAATGTATGCAGGTGAATATGCAAATGGACATCTCCAGGATTTATGAGTGGCCTTAATTCCAAAGCAGGGAGGCAGCCTCAGCCTGGCTGGGCCCACTAAATCCTGGCCGGTGTCAGCGCCGTAAAGCACTGTGATGAAGGGCAGGCAGCCGCTGGAGGAGGCCACTGATTTACAGCCGCCAGAGCCTCCTCCCAGCCGCAGCGCAGGCAAGCGCCATGGGACAGGGACAAGGAAGGATTTATGTCGACCGCTTCCCCACTCAAGCAGCAGGCAGTCGGGAGAGCAGCGGCAGAAGGTGACTTTCACCTTCAGAGCCAGCACTCGTCCGGGGGAATGACATGGTGGCAGGCCATGGTACTACCCCAGCTGCCACAGAAAACCAGAGGGCTGTTAGGGTGGGTCCTTGCCCAACCCCTACCAAGCCCTCAGCCACACTTGTCTCTTCCAGGTGGCCATTCGGCACCAGTAGTGCCCCGCCCATCCGTTTAGCACCTGGACTGCCACCCTTCTTCCCTGTGGGTCCCTGGCTGCTGCACCTGGCCACCTTCTCAGCCCTGGTATGGTTCAAGCTTGGAAGACCAGAGGGGAGCTGGTCCTACTGCCCTTCCTTTGCAGATCAGAGTTCCCCCCAAAGTCTACCCTCACCTCCTTACACTGACAGAAGAGACAACAGTCCACTTGCACCTATTTTTGGTGGCTCCAAACAAAGAAATTGCTCTCCCTCATCTTCACCAAAGGAAGCGTCTTTACTGTGTCCTCTCTTCCTCTGGGCCTTTCCCTCCCCAGCAGGTGAAATGTCCTAGGGAGAAAGAGGACATTAAACTACAGGCATCCCTCAGGGTACACAACTGCTCAATTCTTGAGCTTGCTGAAAAATTAAACTTTGGGAAGGGAGCACTTCTCCAGAGCCTCACCAGAGGGTCTCAGGAATGAGTCATCTGTCATTCAACCAGCATTGCTCACCCCAAATCCTGATGGGTACCCTGGCTGAAGGTACCAAGGACAGAAATCTCAGGGCCAAATTCTTCACTGTGGTGGTCCTCAGGACTTCCCACCCCCAGCTCTAGGGGCCTCTACCTCTCCAAGCCCACCCCTGCATCTGAATACCACCTCTCCATAAGCAAGAACATATCCTATTCTTGTATTTGAAGGAAACCAGCCAAAAGTCTCTCAGGTGAAGAAATGTCTGGTTTGGTTGAGCTGTTTGGCTACTGAGTAGTGTTTGGGGATGAGGTTGCCTTCCCTGAGTTTATTTTAGGCAAAAGTGTCCACACCTTTTATATGTTAGTACCATAAAGAGTACAAGAATGCACTGTGCCTTCTAAAAAGATGTCCCCCTGACCTTCACCTTAGAGTCCTAATGGATTGGTCTTTTGCTCTGAAACATCTCCCTGCTATAAAATATGAACTCTGGCCATAAATCCCGAGGCCCCCAAATATTCTGTGTCTCTCCCTGGTTCCCCTCAAAGACCAAATCCAACCACCATAGATGCTGTTGTTTCAAGCACATATTTCTGAAAACCAAACTATTAATTAAGCAGGATTTCCTAGGATTCAATACAGATACAAAACTCCAAAGAAGTTTTTCCTGGCAGATTTTATCTTGAGATGGGTGCCCAAGGTTTCCTAGACCTAAGGGAGCAGGTGGTAGAGGAAAGGGAAGGTCCCCAAAGTGTCTGAGAAGGCTGCAGGAAAGGTGAGCGTGCGCACTGACCAATGCATTCACCTTTGACTTTCCCAAGTTTGTTCAGCGTGCTTTTGCTGAGAATGTGTTGTGGGCCAAACAGAATCATTACAAATAATTGGGCACTTTGCATGCTCTCAAGGCTCCTTGCCTAGGAGACAGCAGCATCAAAATGCAGCTGCCAGCACCCTGACCCAGAAACAGGGGCATCTTTATCTAATTCAGGAACAGACACTGTATAGACTAATGGGAGCCCTGGGGCCAGGTGCCATGAAGATATACTAACATCCATTACCTCATTTCATCTCAACATTCTTACAGCCCCATTTTCCAGATGAGGGAATGGAGACTTGGCAAGGTTGAGTTGCTTGCCCAAGATCACAGGGCCAGTGGTCAATGGAGGGCAGATTCAAACAGCACTGCGCATTCCCCATCCAGTACTCCCTTTTCCTTTTCCTTTCTGGCTTCCCTGTTCTGAATGCACTCTCATTTCCAACTGTCGCTTTAATTTCTCTGTTATAAGCCTCATGGCCTATGTAAGAGAATTACAATTACCTAATGTAAGAGAGGGCTGGGATTTAGCTCAGTTGGTAGAGCGCTGCGCTGCAGTCTCTGAGGTCCTGAGTTCGATTCCCAGCACCGCAAAAATGGGAGAAGGGCCTGGCAATCCACTCCCAAGGCAATCCCAAAACAGTCAGCCATTGAAAACCCTATGAGGGTCGCCATGAGTTGGATACCTACTTGATGGCACCTAACAACAACAACAACAATGTAAGAGAATTAACAATATCAAATGTTGTCAAATAGATGGAACAACTAGTACTCTCATACATTGCCAGAGGGGACATAAAATAGGACAACTACCTTGGAAAACCCCCTGTGAGTTTGTTCAAAAGTTAAACACATCTCTGCAATGTAACTGGGTGATTCCACTCCCAGATACATACCCAGAAGAAATGAAACAACAGATCTTTATAAAGCTTTGTGCCACCAGGAGCAGTGGTGCACACTTGTAATCCCAGTGACTCAGCGACCCAGCGACCCAGGAGGCATAGGCTGGAGGATCACAAGTTTGAGACCAGACGCAGTCTGTAACTTAATGAGACCCTGTCTGAAAAAGGAAAAAATTGGGCTTGGGGTGCAGCTCAATGGTACAGCCCTTGCAAAGCATCCAAGTACAAGGCCCTGGACTCAACCCTCAGTACTGAAAAAAAAAAAAAAATAGATTTGTGCATGCATGCAAGAAGTCTGACAGGAAGAAGGGGGTTACACAGGACCAGGAGCGGGCTGCAGGGATGGGACCACTCTGGGCTGCCTCATTTCTCCCCATTCCCTCAGCCCAAATCCACAGCTCTTGGGGGCTCCATGTTAATATCAAGGGGAGCCTCCTGGGTAAAGTTTGGACCAGGCTCAGAGAACCCACAGGTGACTGTGCCTCAGCTCTGGCCTTACCATTGGGTACAATGTGGTACCCCTGCTGGTGGGAGAGACTCAGGCCCAAGTGAAGAGTAGCACAACCAAGATTTGAGCAGGTAGTGGACCGAGGCCAGCTAAGGACAGATATTAGAAGACCATGTGGTGGGTATCAGGCAGAGGGCGATAGCACAGTGGCACTGCAGGTGCCCAAAGTTTCAGCCTGTGTACCTGAGCTGCTCACTAAGGGCTCTAAGACAAATTCTAGGGGCCAGCTCCAGATAGGTAAAAGACCAACTTGGCCAGATTTGCTCTGTAGATGGATGGGACCAAATTTCCAGGCTGAAAAATCTCAGGGAGCATCTACTAAGTGTGACCAGACTAGGGCTTAACTTTCTTCCCAGGCAAGCCACATCCCACTTTTGTCCCTGCCCTGGTCATGGACAATGGTATTATCCCTTGAGCCTTTGGTCCATCCAAGGCTCTGAGCCAGGAGACTGGCCTAGGAGAACACAGGGATCCCCTTCACTCTGTCCATGACACTCATACCACCCAGCTGAAAGATGGACAATTCTTGGTTCCAACTTACAGGGGTCTTCCCTCTCATCTTTAAAAGCAATTTTTCTTCTTATCTAAAATCTCTCTTCCACTGTCCAGTTCAGGCCTCCTGCCCTTGCCCCAGAGTCCTGCCTCTTGAAGTCTATTTGCATTACCTCCCACTCCCCAAGCTCCCTCACCACCAGTGCTGCTCGAGAGAACTATTGTTTACTCAATACCCATCTACTAGGTGCCAGGATCCACAGGTGCTAAAAGAAAGATAGGTCTCTCTTTGGGTGGAGATGGTAGGAGCCAAAAAATGCAACCTAGAGGATGCCCACAGGGCAGCCTGACCCACAGAGTTGTGGGGCCTTCTAAGCAGGGAGATGCTACACTAATGTTCCTGCAAGAGGACCAGAGCTCCACTAGGCAACAACAGTGTTCTCAATAGTGGATGGCCTGTGAAAACATCAAAGGCTGGATTCCAAGGTCTTCTGAACTCTGATAACACATGTGACACAAAGGACATTGGCCCAGCTGCCTAAAATGCATAAAACCAGGGACTCAGTTTCTCTCCATGTCCTTGCTTTATCCTCTGTTCCACAAGGTGGCCCTCCAGCCCCTTCAGCTCTTCAATCCAGACAGCAGTGCCAGGATAACATCCTAACAGTGCATTGCACAAGAGAAATTCTGTACCAACAACACACTCACATTCATACCCTCTCTCCTGCTAGAGCTTTCTCAAATGAGCTAGGCACAGTGGCACACACATTTAATTCCAGCAACCTGGGAGGCTGAGGGAGGAGGATTGCAAGTTCAAGGCCAGAGGCAATCTGCATAACTTAGCAAGACTATCACAAAATAAAAAAGTAAAAACTGGGCTGGGGATGCACCTCAAGTGGCAAAGAGCTTCCAAAGCACGCGTGAGGCCCTGGATTCAATTCCCTAGTACTGCAAAAAAAAACAATAAAATAAAATAAGAAATCCAACAAATGTTTTCTTGAAGCTCAGTGGCTCTGACTAGGTCAGATGTTTCTCTCTGAACCAATCACTGAGACTGGGAGAATATGATCCTCTTATTGGCTCAGACCAGGTCATGTGATCCATCCTTGACCATGTGGGCTAAATGAGGCATGAACAGTGCCATGACCAGGAATACTGAGGATGGACATGGGGCTGAAGAACAACAGAGGGCCAAGGTACCTGTCTTCTATGTGAATGTGGGTGAGAGGGTTGGCTGGTGACCCAGTCCATTTTCTGTTGTTATAACAATACTATAGATGGGGTAGTTTATACAGAATAGAATTTTATTTCGAAGTTTGTTTAGTTTATTTATTTAGGAGGTTGGGAAGTCCAAAAGCATGGTGCTGGCACTTTGTTGGCTTCTGGTGAGGGTCTTCTTGCTGCATCATAACACGGCAGAGGAACCACATGGCAAAACTGAGCAAGAAGTGCCAGAGAGAGCTGCTTTTGTAACAAACCCACCCCCATGCTAAGTGATTAATTCACTTATCTATGAATGGATTAATCCATTCATGAGAGCAGCCCTCATTACCCAATTATCTCCCACCTCCAAATACCATTAACATATGAATTGGGGGATTAGGTTTCCAACATATGGATTCTGGAGGATGCACCTAACCCATAATACCTGAGACTTGCTTCAAACCAAAGAATAAGTCACCTTGAGAAGGCTGACTGTTACCTATCCCGGATCACCTAAGGCTAGAAAGAGAGCAAAAGCTCTCGAAGTTGCAAATTTCACCCCTGTGTGGGTCAATCTTATGGGGAGAGAGGCAAGAAGACACTGTGTGTATACAGTCTTCATTGTTGTTGTCATCTTCTTTTGGAATATGGGGAAACAGGGGAGACTGAAAGCCCTTCCTTCCAACCACTAAATAGACATAGTCAAGATAAAAAGACCACACATAGAATGTGATGTTGAACTCAGTCTTTCCTCAGAGCCAGTCATCAGAGATTATGGCTCTGGAAGGCTGAGGAGCCTCCTCTGGTCCCGTGGCCAGTGTGCACCTGGGAGGAAATGTGGCTGGGACTTTGGGCATCTGTTTTGCCCAGGACAAGGGGTAATCCTTCCCCCCTAAAGAAGAACCCACAGCCCCAGATTTCTGGCACTTGCAGGGGCAGAGTGAGGTGGGTGGGGAAGTCTGGAAGGGTCTCAGGTCTCCAACTCCACAAATCATCCTGTTTTAATGTAAACGATGATTGCCAAGAGTACAGCATGTTTTCCTGTGTCAGCAGCTTAGTGACTAATGCCCCAAGATGAATGGCTTTGTTTTGCCTGTTTAGAGGGATTCTATAACCCTTCTCTCCTTTCCACAGAGTGGACCTCCCCACCCCCACCCAACTGTAGCCTGGAGCTCAGGATGACATCTGGGGTTCAGGGCCACCCACAAGGGTTGTGATCACTCTGTGTGCAATAAGAGGCTGGAACCTATCCGACTCTGGTGGCTAAAGGAGTCCAAGATCCAGAGGCAGGAACTAGTGAGGACCTGGGCTGGATATGTCAGAAGCAGGTCTGCTATCAGTTTTTAGAAAATGACTATGGAGGAAGCTCTGTCCTAGCCAACCATACCAGAGCTGAGGTTAGAAGGAGTCTCCAGAGAGTCCAGGAAGTTTTGGAGAGAAATTATGGACTTAGGAAGGATGGGAGAGAAGAACAGGGATGGGAGACCCAGAGGAAGGTCCTGCCGTTTTGTGCCATATGAGTGTTACTGAGTCAGCTTTTTACCAGTGAAGACAAAGGATTTAGGCAGAAGCACCTAAATGGAACCAGACCTTGTTGTTGTTGTTAGGTGACATCGAGTCGGTATCCGACTCATAGCGACTTCTCATAGGGTTTTCAATGGCTGACTGTTTCAGGATTGCCTTGGGAGTGGATTGCCAGGCCCTTCTCCCATTTTTGCAGTGCTGGGAATTGAACTCAGGACCTCAGAGACTGCAGCACAGCGATCTACCAGCTGAGCTAAATCCCAACCCCATGGAACCAGACCTAGGTGGCTCAAAATTGTGGCAGTAGCACATTCCTGCAATAGCACCTTGAATTGTTGTTGTTAGGTGCCATTCAGTTGATATCCAACTCATAGTGACACTGCATACCACAGGTGAAACAGTATTATCAGTGCTTCTCTGTTATTCATAGAGTTTTCAATGGCTGATTGGTTTTTGGGAGTGGGTTGCACCTTGAATAGTATGCTCCTATTTTTATAGATGAGGACATTGAGGCTAACAGCCACCAAGCAATTTGCCCAGACTCAATTATCTAGTTCATGACAGGTTGGCTCCAAAGTCAATTAATGTTGAATGAAAGGGAATAAGTCTCTCCAGACACCTGTTAACCTCTGACCACCCACCTGAAATCCCAGCTCCTCACCCTTCCAGAAATGTGTCCTTGTTTAGCCACACTGAGAATCTTGAGGTTTCTACTTCTAGCCTTCTACTTCCTGAATATACTTCCTGATCCATGTAATCTGTGTCACTTCCATGCCAGAGCATTTCATTGGCAGTGTGAGGCCCTCCAGAAACACTTGCCTCCACCACAGCAACCAACAATGTTCAAACAGGCAGCTCCATCAACCCAGATCTCATATAAGGGTGACATGGAACAGACCTCCAACCAATGCTCAGTAGACATGGAGCATGCATGAGAAATAAATCTCCATTGTTTGGAGCCACTGAAATCTGAGGTTTGTTACGGCAGTATAACTTATCCCATCCTGACTGATTCTCCTCCCTTTCTAGAAAGAGGAAGGAGGTTATTTCTTCTAGATATGCACAGGAAAGTCCACCAAAGGGAAATGAGAGAGAGTCCATTTTTATCAATCATCATGTTTCAGAAAAGCCAAGCGAAGTAGAGAGAAATGAGTCTAGTGGATACAGGGAGGCCCAGGCCCTGGGCCAAAGTGAGCTTGCAAACTGTAGGTGGGTCATTTTGCCCATCTGTGGCCAGAAAGAGTGGGGCAGAGAAGTCTTCTTTCACACAGTCCAGATCCACGCCGGAGCTTAGAGTGCACAGGCCTCTACAGGAGGAATCACAGCCTGGCCTTGGGAGGAGCTGGAATACCCCCAGTCTGGGCATCAGCAGACTCTCTCCAAGCTGCTATTGACGGGCATCTTAGCAGACCGGCCCATAGCACTGGTACTCAGACACCTGGGAGAAGACAGCCTCTTCCAGGCAGACACTCTGGACAGTGTAAAGGATCCTCAGTGTGCAGGACTCCTGGGGACACAGGCAGCTGAGCCCTGGGGGCAGGTGGGGGAGATAACCTTCTTCCCCACTGAGCATCTATCAGCCCCATCCTAAATTTTTAAAAGACAAATAGAGGGAAAGAGGTTGGACTATAAAAGAACTCCTTCTGGGTAAGGTGATTCTGAGGCTGGATTTGAACTGGGAGAGATCTTGCAACCTAGTTCTCAGAGAGACATCTGCTAGAGGGAGTGGGAGGGAGTAGAAGGAGACTTCCCCAAAAATGGCAGCTGCCAATTGGAGTGAGAAGAGGAATACACCAGGGCCCAAGTGTGACTACCAAATGGTCCCACTGCTTCTCCCTCCCCTCCAGGCAGGGCAAGTCTTTACTCATTCTGACCCTGCTGCTTCCCCTCTCTCAATTCCCAAACTCCTTCCACTTCCCCAAAAGCTGGATGAAAGATCTGATCATCCTTCCTATGTAACACACAGAGCTTCTTCCAGAAGATCCTGGAAGTGCTGAGCCATTTCCAGGAGGAGCAGTGAATTGTGACATCCTCTCTGGCTCCTCCCCCAAGGCACGATTAGCAATTTGGAAGCTGTCTTAGAAGTAACTTGGAAGTTAGCTTGGAAGCAAATGCTGGCATCATATGTAACTCCTGTTTTTTCAGTCAGCAGAAGAGCATAAAGGAAAGTTCTTAGCCTTTGAGATCAGACGAACCTGGGTTTGACTTCTAATTCAGCCATGTGCCAGGGGTGTGAACTTGGCAAGGGGCCTAGATTCTGTAGGCCTTAGTTTCCCTTTCTGTAAAATGATGGTGATATTCATTTATACATCATGATAACAGCCACGCAAAGATATGAGTGGAACAAGACACAGCCTTTAGCACAGAGTCTGTCTGACAAGAAGCACAGGTGAGGGCTTAATAAATTAACTGAGTATTCATGTGCTGTCCTATGATGAGTGAGTGAGAGGCAGAAAGTTTCCTGTGGGGCTCCACAAGCAGTAGACTCAAAAAGACAGGGAAAAGACTGGGGAGCCAGGCCAGAAGAACGCTGCAGGGCCTGGAGTCCTTCCGGGGAACAGTTCTGGGCCAGCCCCAAGCTACCTTAGGCAGACATCAGTTTAGTGTCCAGGAAGACTCAAAAACCAGCCTTGGGCAAAGCTCTATGGAAGTTCTTCCCCATCCATCTCTGTCATCACTCTTTTGTTTCTGCTATTGCATTGTTTTGTTGCCTTTTTTGACCCTCAGAGGGCATGTGAAAGTTCCAGGAGAAGTTGTTGGGTTTCCCTGTCCAGGCAAGTCGGCCAGGGGAGCAGGGCCAGAAGGGATGGCCACCTCCATGTCAAGAGCCCCAAGGGACACAGAAAGGCCCAGGATGAACTGAGGAGAAGGCATGGCCTTTCGAGGTGCTAGAAGAGGAGAGGCCCCTTCTCACTGGAAGATAGCTGCTCACAGGGGGAAGGCACCAAAACGGGTTCCACCACACACCAGTCATTCAGCCCCAGCCTAATGTATATGTGGACAATAAATGCAGGACGTTCATGTCAAGGTGGCAGAAAGAACATGTGCAAGAGCTTCCTCCTTCCATCCCGACACATAGGAATGACACACATGTTTGTTAATTTAGAATGTTTATATATGACTGTGCTAATGAGAAGAAGGAAAGATCTTCATAGATCAATAAATGGGAAAGGAAACCAGCAGGAACCATGGTACAGCTAAGAACTGGGTGCAGAGACAGCTTGTTGCAGATAGGATCACTATGCCAAGACTGGGCTCGCTGGGCTGGGTGTAGCTCAGTGGCAAAGTGCTTGCCTAGCATGTGCAAGGTCCATGGTTCAATCCCCAGGACTACAATTTAAAAGAAAAGATAAGACAAAACAAGACAAGACTGGGCTCTTATGTGAAGCCAAAGAACCACGAATATCCAGCCTGCCCATCAGGGGAGATGCAGGCAGATTAACTCTGCTCACCCACCTAGGCATGTTTGGAAACATGTTACTTGTCCTTGGCTAGAAAGAATGCAACCCCCCCGCAAAAAAAAAACAAAATTGCTCTCTATGTGGACATGAATTTCAGAAGTTCCCCATCCACTCAGAGAAGCCTCAAAATAAAGGTGTTCATATGATACTCGGTTTAAAACTGTGAACCCCATTGAACTGGGGCTAAAGTAAGCACACAACTACTCTATAGGAAAAGGCATCCTCTGAAGAATGGAGTATGCACAAAATGGACAGAAATAGAATGTGTAATTTCCAAGCATGGAAAGAAAAAAATTCATCAGAAAGCAAGAGTGGAGGGGAAATGAAGCAAAGAAAAACACATGGTAAATAGAAACAAAAGGGATATTAAAGAAGCTAAAATATATTGATATTCATAAGTGGATATGAATGTGTTAAACCTTTATTCAAAGACAGAATTTCATAATGGCTTTTTACTCCTTAATTCATCTATATGCCACTTATGAAAAAAATATCTCAAATTGAGACAGAAATGCTGGACATAAAGTTACGTATAAACACACACATGTAAAATGTCATCCAAAAGGACACTGGGGACATATTGATAGAAGAAAACATTAATTTCATAGAAATGCAGAAGAATATTACCTAATTTTCATAATTATCCACTAAAATGATATAACAATACTGTTTTATATACAACAATGCAGACTCAAACTATGTAATTGATGTCATTTTAGAAGAAATTGACAAATCTATAATCAGAATCGGCTACTCTCAGAAATAAACACATTATGTTGTCAAACATTGCTATGACTATAAAAGATTTGAGTAATAAAATTATAGAAGCTTTGATAAAACGGAGCCATATAGTACTATGTGCCACAAAGATGGAAAATGCACATTCCTTTCACGTACATAGTCATCTATGATATTTGACTTAAACTGCATGTCAAAAGAAGTCATCAGTATGATATAGACCACATGTTCTGACTGCCACAAAATACAACTCCAACCACTATAAGCCTCACCCTGCCTCAGAAGCCCCATATATGGAAATAAGAAAAAAAAATCACATTGCCAAACAGCAGAGGATTAAAGAGGAAATTATAATAAACTGGTTAGGGTTTAGCTCAGTTGGTAGAGCACTGCTCTGTGCTGAGGCCCTAGGTTCAATCCCCAGCACCACAAAAATGGGAGAAGGATCTGGCAGCCCACTCCCCAAAACAAACTCAAAACAATCATCCACTGAAAACCCTATAAATAACAAAGAAACACTAACATAGTGCCAGGCATGGCATAGTGTCAGGGAGTGTTTCATTCTGTTGTAAATAGGGTCACTATGAGTTTGACCTACTCGCTGGCACTAACAACAACATAACAAACTTGCAAACATTTTAGAACTGTACAATGATGAGAGGTATGAGCACAAGAGTATGGCAAAATTTGTAAAACTTACATATAGAGAGGCATGTTTAGATCTACATTCATCTATTAGAAATCAAGGAAGATTTTAAATAAATGGCCTGAAGATTCAACTCAGGAAAACTTGAAAATAAAAAAATCAAAAGGAAGTAGAAAAAAGAGAATAATACAGATAAAGCCCAAAAATAATAAAATTCAAGGAAATAGTTTAAAAATAGAAAGGAACAATAAAATAAAAAGTGGCTGTTTGAAATAAAAAATAATGAAATACACAGGATGTGGCTCAGTGGCAGAGCACTTGCCTGGTATGCACAAGGCCCTGAGTTCAATCCCCAGCACCAGCATTGCAATAAAAATTTAACTTCATGATAAATGGAGAAAAGATTGAAGTTGTCCAAGATTTTGCTTTACTTGGTTATACTATCAACACCCACAGAAGCAGCAGTCAAGAAATCAAAAGATGCACTGCATTGAGAAAACATGTTGCAAAAGACCAGTTTAAAGTGTTGAAGAACAAAGATGTCACATTGAAGTCAAAGGTGTGCCTGACTCATGCCATAGTATTTTCAGTTGCATCACATGTTTGTGAAAGCTGGATGTTGAATAGGGAGACAGAGAAGAATTGCTGCTTTTGAATTATAGTGCTGGAGACAAATATTGAAAATACCACAGACTGCCAAAGAACCAACAGACCTGTCCTAGAAGAAGTGCAACCAGAGCGCTCCTTGAAAGCAAGAATGGCTAGACCGAGTCTTATACACTTTGTATGAGTTGTCAAGAGGGACCAATCTCTGGAGAAGAACATCATGTTCAGAAGAGTGGCAGGTCAATGAAAAAAAGGAAGACCCTCAACTAGATGAATTGACACCTTGTCTACAACAATGGGCTTAAACATAAAAAAGATCCTGTGCCTAGCACAATGTCAGGTGGTATTTCATTCTGTTGTATATAGGGTCACTATGAGCCAGACCTCACTCAATGCCACCTAACAACAATAACAATTGATAAAGTTGAGAAAAAGGAGAGTTAATAAGTTATATTAATAGTAATATTTTCTTTAATGTATTCTTATTAGAAATAATCAAGCAAACATAACTACAATAGAATTACTTGGGAGCTTATGGTAGATACTTCTGTATTCATCATTCCTTTTTGTTTTCTGTATTTCTGATGCTTTAACATTTGGGGCCTTGCCCTTGCTAGAAACACTCCCCTCCTAGGGCTTCCAGTTCCTAGAGATAGAAGAGAACTACCCTGCAAGCCAAACCAGAGTCAATATTTGACCCATCTCCTTTATGGGACTCTCACACTCTAGGCCACTAGCCACCTGCCCAAATCACCAAAGAGTCATGCACCAGGCAACTAGGGATAGACCCTATATCCCAGAACCACTGAATTATTAAAACTAACCAATCTTAAACCTCTTTGCCCTGCCTCACCTGTTTCTTCCCATAGGTACTAGAGTAAAGGTTCTTACCCAGAGTTCACCTACTCCCTCTAACTCCTGCCTGACCCTGATGATCTATGTGTGCACCCCTCCACACATCCGTGGTGTGGCATGTCTCATCATCTTGGGAACTGTGAGTAGCATACTGTTTTATCAATGGTGATCATCTTCTGATCTGTTGGCCTCACCATACCTAAATAATAATAAGACATATGCCTTAAAATAATGTCTTTATCACTATTCCAGAAGGAGAAAGAGAAACAAATAGATCCGGGGGAAAACATGAGAAATGGGCAATTATCTTTAATCTTAGGAACAAAAGGTGCTGTGGAGACCCAACCATTATTCATAAAAGAGGAGTGATTTTTAAATATCTCCTGGTGAAATTGTAGGATGTTAAAGACAAATTCTAAAATCCTTTAAGTACTTGAGGGTTGAGGAGTTTATATGTCAGGGTAAAGAAGATTGAACTAGAGTCAGACTTCTCCTCTGCAACCTTAAATACAAAAAGAAATATGATAACTATAATGATATCTGCAATGTTCCAAAAGAAAAAAACTGTCAGAACAGGACAACCATGATTCATTAGTGATGGCAATTAAAAGACAGTTTTCAGCAAAGTTTCACTGGTTACACACACACACACACACACACACACACACACACACACACAGAGGAGTTCATAAATGAAACAAACAAAAAGTTTTCAAACATTTAAGTATTCAGGATATCACTAATTCAATCATCCAGAAAGATCTGTTCAGAGTAATCCTTCAGCCGAACAAGAAAAATTAGTAGAAATTTGATTAAAAGTTAGTTAATTTATCTTTAAAAGGATTTATATTAACATGATTTTTAAAAGTAAAAGAAATGTCTAAAATATTGAATAAAAGGTAAATCCATGCAAGAAACAAATTTGCAATAGTGACCTTAACCTAAATTGTCATTATATCAAGAAAAACTAGACGGTATAAAAGTGAGGAGGAAATTAAAAAGCATGAAATCATCTTCCACAGGGGAAATAAATACATTTTATGTTCTTTTTGAAGTTGATAAAGAATGTACATGTATTTGTGTGTGTGTGTGTGTTTGTGTGTGTGTGTAGTATGTGTTTGCTTGTTTGTGTGCATATTTAAAGGAGCCAGTAGTAAATTAAAAATAGTAAGTATGACTTCCTAACTCCAATAGATAGATAGATAGATAGATAGATAGATAGATAGATAGATATAGAGATATATATAAAGTTGCAACCAAACTTGGGCAAATGGGCAAATGAAAAAGAAAAGTGTAAGGAAGACTAAAGAGAGGAAAGAATTATTATTACATAAAATGAATGTTTAAATCTCCTGGCTCCAGAAGCCCAGGACTAAAATGACACTGGAAACTCCATGTTGTTACGACTTTTCCCTCTCATCCCTGGGTCACTTATGTATCTCCTTGCTTTTCCACATTGCAGCAACCTGCATTCTCTGTTTCTTAGTCAATCTGTAGGAAACGGGACAAAGCACAGGCAGCACCAAATGTATGCCCCTTTAAATCTAGAGAGAGTAAACCCCAGTGTTCTCAATTCCCAACACTTAGGGAGGATTCTGATTGGCCTGCTGTAGGTAATATGGTCATCTCTGGAGCAAATAAATGTGGCTAGGGCCAGGGTTGTACATGACTCCCTTAAAAGTAGGCCACCTTCTGGGAAAGGAGTGGACAGTCTACTAGGTATCCTCTGTCCAAGGACCAACAAAAGAAAACAATGTTAATACCAGACAAAGTAAAATTCATAGCAAAAAAGCATTATAAGTGGGTTATCCTATATTAATAAATGGTACAAATTAAATGAGATTAGAGGAACCATAAACCTGTGTTTACAGAATATAGCAAGTACAAGACCAAATGGTTTAGAAACTATAAAAGAAATGAACAAGCCACAGGCATAAATAAAGCTCAGAATATGTCTTACCATTTCTGAGAATCAAGTAGATACACATTAAATAAGAATATAGAAGAGTTAAAAATTATTATTACATTTTTTACTTAATAGAGTTATATCAAAATGTGCTCCCTAGAAACAGAGAATACTTATTCATTTCAAATGGCCAAAGAACAATTATAACATTTGATAATATCTTAGACCACAAGGAAAATCTCATTAAAATCTACAAACAAGAAAGAGTACAAGGCATGGACTCAAACCACAACACAACAAAACTAGAAGTTATTAACAAAAGGAAAAACAAAGAAACAATAAACTAAAGCCACTGTGGGGGGGATGGGAATAGCTTTAATAGCCTTAAAGTCAAAGATGAAATCAAAACTATAATTAATGATTATTTAAGAAGCAATGGGGAGCTATAGCAAACAGAAAATACAAAGCTCTAAAAATCAGAATATAGTTTTGCCTTTCTCATTAAGTAGAAAAATTAAATTAAGTACTCAACTCATGAAAGCAAGTAAGAGCAAAAAAGTAAACCTATAAACAGCTAGAGGAAGGATTTGAAGATAATTAATTAGATGGTGATGAATTAAAAATAACAAAAGACTATATATATGAAATCCAAGAGTTGTTTCTTTGAAAAGATGGTAATTAGGATAATAATAGCAACATGTTATTGGTCAGTGAACTAATGGCCAGGTTCCATGATATATTCATCAGGGTGTTTCATAGAAACAGAACCAATAGGGAGGAGGTAGGGAGGGAGGGGGGGAGGGAAAGAGAGGAAGAAAGAAGAGGAAGAGGAAGGAAGAAGAAAGAAGAGGAGGAGGAGGAGGGAGAAAGTGAAGAAGAGGGGAGAGAAAAAGGAGAAGAGAAAAAGGAGGGGTAGGAGGAGGAGGAGGGAGGGGGAGGATAGAAGGAGAAGGAGAAGAAATATTATGGAGAAGTCCCACAATCTGTCTGCCAGCTGGCCACCAGCTCTTTCCTCCTTGATCTGTCCTGTTAGAGGTAATTATACAATGACAAAGAATATGAGTTCTGGAGGTAGATAGACCTAGGACAAAACACTTATTCCCAATTCCTGTTTCCCCTTTTTGCCAATTACCTCTTGGTCATTATACAACTGTCTGTAAGCAGGCAAATCAAGGAGGAGAGAAGGCTGGTCACAGAGGAGAGAGGCCTGTGCCATGAGATAAACATTAGGAGACAATATGACACACAACTTTAAAAATAGGGTTACTCTTCTCTTTGTTCTCTTGTTTAATTGACAAGTTTTTGCTTGATAGAATCTTTCACTTCACACAGTTTTATATCCGTTCTTTATCTCGTTTTATGTAGAAATAATTTCAAACTTAAAGAAAATTTTGCAAGAACAGTACAAAGAACTTTTTTCCTAAACTATTTGAGAGTAATTTACCAATAGGTTGTTCCCTTGTCCCCCAATGAATGAGTATCTTTCCTTACAACAAAGATATCCTCCTAGGTAATGACAATATACTATTGGAATCAGAAAAATAATACTGATACCTTACTACTTACTATTCAATCCATGGTCCCTATTCACATTTTTCCCATTGTCTCAATAATATCCATAAGCAAGCTGATCTAATCCAGTCTCTTGTGTTGTCATGTCTGTTTAGATTCCTTTGATCTGAAACAATTCCTCACTCTTTCTCTCTTTGCCTTGATACTTTTGACAATACAGGCCAGCTATTTTGTTGAAGGCTCCCCAATTTGGATTTGTCTGATGTTTCCTCATGATCTAAGTTATGTATCATATGCCATGCCTCTTATTACATCCTATTATGGGTCAAATGATTTTAATTGGGTCTTGATCACTTAATTAAAGAAGCATCTGTCACTGTCAAGTGACTCTTCTTCCCTTGTAGGCAAATAGTATTTGTAGCAAGGTACTTTGAAACTTATGTAACTATCTCATCCCTCACCCACAGTTTTAACATCACTAATGTTTTAGTTGGTAGAGTGCTGCTCTGCACACTCTGAAGACCTGGGTTCAACCCCCAGCACTGAAAAAATTGGAGAAGGATATGGCAATCCTTCTCCCAAAGCAATCCTGAAACAATCAGCCATTGAAAACCCTATGAGGGTCGCTCTGAGTCAGACACGGCTCGATGGCACCTAACAAGGTTTCTTGGCTGAATCATTTATTACTATGATGATTGTCAAATGGTGAACTTTTTTTCTTTTTCCCCTTTGGTGCTGGGCATTGAACCCAGGGGCTCATACATGCTACCACTGACCCACATTCCTAACTCCCAAGTAGTGATTTTCTAATTCCACCATCCCTGCTTCCTAGTTGGCTTTCTATTCCTAAGGACGGGTAACTTTCTTTTCCCATTTATATATGTACTTATTTGTTTATACCAGCATGTACTCATGGATTCTTCTTTTATTTAATGGCTTAAAAAATCTGTCCCATTCTCATGTATTTTGTCAAATTATCCCAGATTTGGCTAGTGGGAGTCCCTTCAATCTGGTGTCTATGACCTTTTGACCTGGTACCAATCATTCTCTGAACACTTTGTTATTATATGGTATAAAGTACTGTTCCAGGTTCATCATGTGCTTTTTCTGCCCCAGTCCTGGACTCTACCATTCCTTCAAAAGCCCTGGTTCCTTTTAATGGTACAGGAACATAGAAACAAAGCTGTGTGTACTGGTTGTGCTCAAGGATGTTAGGGTGTTTCAGCATACATAGTTGAAAATATGTCAATTTACCTACTTGTAGGTGGTCCCAAGATTTTCCCAAGTAATCTTCACCTCCTGAATCTCAAGTGCTTATAGAATCCCCTCTCTTCAGGGAAGGGCTGGACCTAGTGTCTCACCTCTAGCAGACAGAACGTGGTTGATGTGATGGGATGTCACTTTCAAGTTTAGATTACAAAAAGATTGTGATTTCCAACTTGGGGCATCCTCTCTTGCCCCAAGGGAGCCAGCTGCCATGTTGTGAGCTGTCTTCTAGAGAGGCCCACATACTCAAGGAACTGAAGGTAGTCTCTGCTGACAGCCAGTGGGGAAGTAAACCCTGCCAATAATTATGCGTGAGCTTGGAAGCAGTTCCTCCCCTAACAAGCCTTCAGATGAGATCACGCTCAGACTGATGGTTTGATGGCAGCCTTGTGAGACATCTTGCATCACTTAACTAAGCCACTCCTAGATTCCCAATATACAGAAATGATGAGATAATGAATATTTATATTTGATATATTTAAGTCACTAAAGTTTGGGGGTAATTTGTTACTCAGCAATAGAAAACTAAATATATATGCACAAATACCTTTATTTCTGTATCTATTCTATATATTGAAAACTAGGTAACTCAATCTATTGAGAAGCCTACATCCATGTCTTGGATGTATACTACTATTCTTCTCTTCAACATCAATGTTTTCTTCTCTGAATGCTCACACTTAAATCTAAAGCGTTTACTACTTCTTATCTCTAACTACTAAGTTAATTTTGTTTCACTCTGAAAAAAAGAAAAGAAAACTATGAGTGCACACTCATATCTCTAATTCCAATTCAATTCCATGGGATTAATTCTAGTTTTCTTCCCTTACACAGTTGTAACTCCCTTCTCTGACAGTGTGAAACTTGGCTCTCACTATTATTAATATACTTACTTATTGGATCAGCATCATCCCACCCTTTTAAAACCACTCACCTCTCAGCATACACCCCCTGACTTGGTGCAGCCTTCCTCCTCACCCTGCTCAGACCCTGACAATGTAGAGCCATAGTCACCACTTACCTTTTGTGACTCTGTCATTTCCAGCCCTGCCTAATGGTTTCTAGAAGACTCAAATTCAAGTAGACAGGGAAAGAGGGAAGGAGGCTGGGAAGCTAGCATTATGGAATACCAAGATTAACTCCAATAAAGATAGAAAAATAACAGAAATAAGCTTGAAGGAAATTGAGAAATCGTTAGAGACCTACTCACTATAAGATATTTTAGACTCACAAAGAATAGATCATTCCTACCCTATTTAAAATATTCTTTTTATAGCTCAATTAGTAGAGTGCTGCTCTGTGCTTTCTGAAGCCCTCAGTTCAATCCCCAACACTGCAAAAATTAGAGAAGGACATGACAGTCCACTCCTGAAGCAATCTCAAAATAATCAGCCATTGAAAACCCCATGAATAGCAGAGAAGCACTGACATAGTGCCAGGCATGGCACAATGTCAGGGAGAGTTTCAATCTGTTGTACATAGGGTCACTATGAGTTGGATATGACTCCATGGCACCTAACAACAACAAGACACAGAAAAAGAATAGGTAATATCTCAAATCATTGTACCAGTTCCACAAATCTCTGATAACAAAGCCTACTAAAGAAGTAAAAACTTGCCGGGTGCCTTGGCACACCCTGTAATCCCAGCAGCTCAGGAGGTGGAGGCAGGAGGATCTCAAGTTCAAGACCAGAGGCAGGCTGCATTAACTTAGCGAGACCCTGTCTCAAAAAGTTAAAAAAAAAAAAAAAAGGGCTGAGAGCAAAGCTCAGTGGCTCAGCACTTGCAGAGCATGCAAGCGTGAGAGGCCCTGGGTTCAACCCCCAGTACCACAAAAAGAAGAAGAAGAAGAAGAAGAAGAAGGAGGAGGAGGAGGAGGAGGAGGAGGAGGAGGAGGAGGAGGAGAAGGAGAAGAAGAAGGAGAAGAAGAAGGAGAAGAAGAAGAAGTAAAAACTTCACATAAATAATTGTAAATGGAATTCAGCAATATATTTCAATTGTAATGTATGGTTAAATAAACTGCAGGAATGTAGGGATAGGTCAATGTTAGGAAATCCCCTCACTTTAAATAATAGGTAAAAGGAGATGTATGGATGTAACAATTAATATCAAGTAGATTTTAATATAGGCATAGGAAAGTGTTTCCTTAATAAGACTCCATTTTGCTCAGGAGATTGCAATAAGAATAGATACCTAGGATTACATGAAATTAAAAAGTTTCTGTACAGCAAAGTAAATAATCAATAGAGTTAAGGAAGACTGCACTGAATGGGAAAAAAATCTTTGCTTCCTACATATCTGACAGAGGACTAATTTCCAGAATTTACAAAGAACTTAAGAACGCAACTCCCAAAACAACAAATAATCTAATACTCAAGTGAGCAAAGGAATTGAATAGACAGTTCTCAAATGAAGAAGTTTGTAAGGCCATGAAGCACATGAAAAAATGCTCAATACCCCTAGCCATTAGGAAAATGCAAATCAAAACAACTGAGATTCCACCTAACTCCAGTAAGAATGGCCAAGATCAACAAAAAAATAATAACAAGTGCTGGCAAGGTTGTGGAGAAAAAGGAACCCTCTTACACTGTTGGTGGGACTGTAAATTGGTTCAATCACTTTGGAAATCAATATGGAGATACCTCAGAAAACTAAAAATAGAACGGCCATATCACCCAGTTATACCACTGGGAATATACCCAAAGGGAGATGAGTCATCATACTACAGCCTTGTCTTTGTTGTTAGGTGCCATCAAGCCAGGTTTGACTCATAGCAATCCTGTGCACAAAAAAAAAAAAAAAAAAAAAAAAAAAAAAAAAAAAAAAAAAAAAAAAAAAAAAAAAACCACTCCTAGATTCTGTACAAGGTACATGATCTTTTTTATGTTTAAGCCCATTGCTGCAGACACTGTGTCAATCCACCTCATTGAGGGAATTCCTTTTTTTCATTGACCCACCACTCTCCCAAATGTGATGTCCCTCTCCAGAGATTGGTCCCTCTTGACAATATGTCCAAAGTATGTAAGAGTCAGTCCTTGTTTCCAAGGAGCACCCTGGTTCCACTTCTTCTAGGGAAGATCTGCTGATTCTTTTGGCAGTCTTTTGGTGTTTTCAACAATCGTCTCCAACACCATGAATCAAAATCATCAATTCTTCTCCTGTCTCCCTTGTTCAATGCCAGTTTTCACAACCATATGATGTGACTGAAAATACCATGGCATGAGTCAGGCACACCTTTGTTTTCAATGTGACATCTTTACTTTTCAATACTTCAAAGAGATCTTTTGCCACAGCTTTTCCCAAAGCAATGTGTCTTTTGATTTCTTGACTGCTGCTTCTGTAGGTATTGATGGTAGAACCAAGTAAGGCAAAGTCGTGGACAACCTCAATCTTTTCTCCATTTATTGTGAAGTTGCTCATTGACCCAGTTGTAAGGACTTTTGTGGATGTTAAGGCTCAATCCATACTGAAGGCTATGTTCTTTGGTCTTCAGCAGTAAATGTTTCAAATCCTCTTCACTTTCAGCAAGCAGAGTTGTGTCATCTGTGTATAATCATCATATGTCATGGTGAAAATGTATTACAATGGAAAGGTCATTGATGTGACAAACTTCTGTCATGCAGTCTCCAGCATCATTTCTGTCACCAAGGCTATATTTTCCAAATACTGAGCCTTCTTCTTTGTTTCTAACTTTTGCATTCCAGTTACCAGTAAATATCAGTGCATCCGGATTGCATGTTCGATCTATTTCAGATTGCAGAAGCTAGGGTTAAAATCTTCCTTATCTTTATTGGTGGCCTCGGTGGTAAGTGTGTAAACTTGAATAATAGTCATATTAATGGGCCTTCCTTGTAGGCATATGGATATTATTGTATCATTGACAGCATTGTACTTCAGGACAGATCTTGAAATGCTTTTTTTGATGATGAATGCAACCCCATTTCTCTTTATCAATCCTGGCATAGTAGACCATATGATTATCTGATTCATAATGGTCCATACCAGTCCATTTTACCTCACTGATGCCTAGAATGTTGATGGTTATGTGTTTCATTTCCCTTTTGATGATTTCTAATTTTCCAAGACTTATACTATGTACATTCCATGTTCTAATTATTAATGGATGTTTGTAGCTGTTCCTTCTCATTTTTACTCATGTCACATCAGCAAATGGAGTTCCCTGGGGCTTTATTCAATTCCCATCATTAAGGCTGACCCTTTTGTGGAGGCAAATCTTCCCCCATCATCTTTTAGTGCCTTCCAACTTGTTGTTGTTGTTTGTTACGTGCGGTCAAATCGGTATCCAACTCATAGAGACCCTCACAGGGTTTTCAATGGCTGACTGTTTTGGGATTGCCTTGGGAGTGGATTGCCAGGTCCTTCTCCCATTTTTGCGGTGCTAGAAATTGAACTTAAGACCTCAGAGACTGTAGCGCAGAGCTCTACCAACTGAGATAAATCCCAGCCCGCCTTCCAACTGAGGGGGGCTCATTTTCTGGCTCTATATCTGACAGCGTTTCTCTGCTATTCATAAGGCTTTCAATGGCTAATTGTCTAGGAAGTGGGTTAGCCATGTCCTTCTCCCTAGTCTAAGTTAGTCTGGAAGCTCAGCTGAAACCTATCCACAATGGGTGATCCTGCTGGTGTCTGTAATTCTGGTGGCATAGCTTTCAGCATCGCAGCAACATGCTAACCCCCACAGTATGGCAAACTGACAGACACATGGGGGATTATGAGTATGAGATTTTTGTCAACTGTTTTATCATGGATATAAATGTAAACACATATAAAGCTTTTAGAGAAACATAGAAAACGACCCTGAGATCTGTGATAGGCAATGAATTCTTAAATTTGATACCAATCCATGATCCATACAATAAAAAATAATATGCTAAATCAGACCTTATTCAAATGTAAAGCTTTTTCTCTGTGAGAGCCTAGGTTAAGAAGGTTAAACATAAGATATGCACTGGGAGAAAATATTTTCAAACTACATATTTGACAATGAGGACTATCTAGAATATTTAAATAACTATCAAAACCCAATAATAAAAAATCTAATTAGAAAATGAGAAAAAAGACATGAACAGTCATTTCATGTGGGAAGGATATAGAGATGGCAAATGAGCACATGAAAAGATGCTCAACACCACTACCTGCTCTGTTCATAATAGCCCCAAACAAGAAACAACTCAGATGTCCTTCAAAGGATTAAAAGCTAAACTGTGATACAGCCATACCATGGAATATAACTTGGTACTAGAAAAGAACCAACTATTGTTGCATACAACTTAGATGAACTGCCAGGTAATTGTGGTGAATTAAAAATCCAGTCCCAAAAGCTGACATTCTGTTTGAGTCAATTTATATAACTTTCTTGGATTGACAAAATTATAGAATAGAGAATAGATTCGTGGTTTTCAGGTGTCAGGGATGGGGTGTAGAGGGTAATGGGGTACAAGGAAGGTATAGCCATAAAAGAAAAACATAAAGTGTCCTTGTAATGATGGAACTGACTTGTATCTTTAGTGTAGTAGATACAACTACCTATACATATGATAAAATTCCAAATAATTAACATACATACATACACAAATACAACTGTTGTTGTTAGGTGCCTTCGAGTCAATATCTGACTCTCTGTACAACAGAGGAAACACTATTGTCAGTTCTTCTCTGCTGTTCATAGGGTTTTCAATGGCAGATTGATTTTTTGGGAGGGGGTTGCCAGGTCCTTCTCCCAAGCCTACAGCTTCTGGTGTTCCCAGGTGGTCTCCCATCCAGGTACTAACCAGGCCCGACCCTGCTTAGCCTCAGATCAGATGCCACAGGGCTACAGCTGCAGGCTTCAAATACAACTAGGAATTGGCAAATCTTAACATGATTGGTTAAATTGGATCAATGTTAATATCTTGGTCATGACTATAACTTTGCAAGGCATAACTTTGTGGGATATTGAGTAAAGAGTATGTGAGGTCTCTTTGTATATATTCTCACAACTACATGTGAATTTATAACTATCTCAAAATAAAAAAATGGAATTAAAGTTGGAGCATTAGTACATTTACATTAAAATCAGAAGCTAAACAAAAATGTTCATTATACCATTATTAGTTGACATTAATCTAAGAGTTTTAATGCAATTTCTGAGAAACAGAAAAAAACTAAGAAAGAAAAAATGAAATTATCATGAATTGTATATAATCGGGGGCTGGGAATTAGCTCAGTTGGTAGAGCACTGCTCTGCAGTCTCTGAGGTCCCAAGTTTGATTCCCAGCACCGCAAAATGGGAGAAGGACGTGGCAATCCACTCCCAAGGCAATCCTGAAATAGTCAGCCATTGAAAACCCTATGAATGTTGCTAGGAGTCGGACTCAACTCAACGGCACCTAACAACAACTGTATATAATCATTTTTTAACTTGAAAATCCTAGGGAAGCTGCAGAAGAGAATTCATAAGGGAATTAGTCAACTCAGTTAACACAATCAGGATATTTCTTTCTTTCTTCCTTCCTTTCTTTCTTTTTCTTTTCTCTTCTTTCTTTCTTTCTTTCTTTCTTTTTTTATAAAATAGCAACAGCTAGTTAGGAGGAAAGAAATTTCCTTGGCATGCACTATTAAAAACTGTGCAGGACCCATAGGAATAAAACTTTTATAGTTTTACTGAAAGACATAAAAGAAGACTTGAATAAATAGGGGAACATGATGTTGGGAAGATTCAGTATGTAAAAATGTCATTTCACCACAAATTAATTTATACCTTTAATAAAATTCTGATAAATGACCCATAGGATTTTCTTTTCTGAACTTAAAGAGAATACAAGGTTCTCTGGGAAAAATAAATGGGCAAGAAATGCTTTATTATTAAATTTTAAAATTAAGCATTCAAAAGAAGAAACTTAAATACAAACAAAATGCATGAAGGAACTAAGGAGAGAAAGAAAGAAAGAAAACAATTAATTACAAAAGGAAAAATAATAGAATTGATAAATATATTCAATAACTCTTTCTTTGAAAAAAGTAGTAAAATAAGCAAATTCTCCCTTATACTGTTCACCATAGTAAATAATAGAAGAAATAAAGTATACGAAAAAATAAAACTAATTTTAGTTTAAAGAATGAGATACAAATACATATTTTTCCTACTATAGTAACTTGTTCAATTGAGACCTCTCTCAATAATAGGTGGTTTTAATTTCCCTAGCTTTGTAATATGTTTAATTAGCATGATAGTTAAACTTTAACCTTTGAAGTAATGAGTCCTGGGTTCAAATACATATTCCAGATATTTAGTCCTTTTGTATTTTTATCAGCACACTCTTTTAACATCTTAAGGCTGCAGATCCCTCATGTGTTTGTCAGTTTGACATACCGTGGGGGCTAGCATGTTGTTGTGATGCTGAAAGCTATGCCACCAGAACTACAGACACCAGCAGGGTCACCCATTGTGGATAGGTTTCAGCTGAGCTTCCAGACTAACACAGACTAGGGAGAAGGACATGGCTAACCCACTCCCTAAACAATTAACCATTGAAAACCTTATGAATAGCAGAGAAACAATATCAGATATAGGGCTGGAAAATTAGTCGTATCAGGAATAAGCCAAAAATGTGTTCTCATCACTTCTGTCCAACTTGATACTACACATTCTAGTTCCTAAAATAAGACAAGAATAAGAACTAAAGGTACATAGCTTAGAAATAAAAGTGTCTGTATTTGGAGATGATGTGGCTGACAAATGGAAAATTTCATGGAATCTTATAATAGTATATGATTTCAGATAAAAGAACAACACAAAGAAATCACTTGCATGCCTATGTATTAACAATGAACATATGGAAACCAAAAGCATGGTATCGTTTACAACCACCACAAAGAAATTGAACACTTAGGTGTACCTTTTCCAAAACTTGTATGGTAAAAATTATATGTTAAAAAATTATAAAATATTGGTGAAGGAAACCAAAGAAAACATGAATAAATGTAAAAACATACTATGTTCATGGATTAGATGGCACAACATAATAAAGAAGTCAGTTTTATGCAAATTGATCTATAGACTTTTTGCAATTCCTCTCAAAATCCCAGCAAGATCATTTGCATCCAAAGATGAGTTTATTCTAAAGTTTATAGGGAAGGCATAACCCCTTTGTTGTTATTGTTGTTAGGTGCCATAGGATGGAGTCCAACTCTAATGTGTATCAGAACAAAACACTCCTGACACTGTGCCATATGTCAGTGCTTCTCTGCCATTCATAGGGTTTTCAATGGCTGTTTGTTTCAGGATTGCTTCGGGGGTAGGCTCCTATATCCTTCTCCCATATTTTGCAAGGCTGGGGATTGAACCCAGGGCCTCAGAGAGCACAGGGTAACACTCTACCAACTAAGCTAAACCCCAGCCCATGGAATAACCACTGGAATTGCTAAACCAATACTGAGAAAGAAAAAAGAAGTTTGAGAATCATTCACTCATTTCCACGCTGAACATCTAGTAATTATTTTCAAAAGCAAAAATGTGGATCACAGACTTTTACTCACAAAACTGAAAAGTGGAAATATAGCTATCCTTTTTTTGGTGGTTAGTATTACAAGTGAAAGTCTGAAGTCAACAATCCCTGTTTCTATGACTGCCTTCATGTCTTGGAGGTGTACTATTCTTTAATAAATCCTATCTGTATTCTTTACTATAAAAAAAGAAAGTCTGAATTCATCTTAATTTATAAATAATTTCTTTTTTTCACTTCTTGATTCCTATAGAATATTTTATCTTATTAAATATATTTTCATGATCTACCTATAGGAGATCTCTTTTTATTATCTTGCATAGAATACAGTAAAGCATTTCTGGATTTTCTCTTGGCTTCCAAGAAGACGAAAACTTTTTATTTGTCTGATTGTTGCCTCTGTTCCAGTTATCCTGGTTCCCCCCTCCAACACACAATCATACACATTATCCTTTATTCAGATCCTTGTAGGAGTCAGGATCTGAGTTTCAGTGATCTCAAACTTACATTTGTTGCCTTAGTTGTGAAATAAATTATTAAAAGGTGTGTAATCAGTTTTCTGTCACTGTGACAAACACCTGAGAGAACAACTTAAAAGTAAGAAGATTTATTTTGACTCAAAGTTTCAGAGCTTTCCGTCCATCATCAGCTTGCTCTGTTTCTGTTGACTTGTAGTGAGGCAGAATATCATAGAAGTAAGAACAAGTTGGGACAAAGTTGTTCACCTCATGGCAGCCTGGAAGCACTGAAAGAGATTGAGAGGGAGAGGACAAGATACATCTTTCAAAGACACATCCCCAGTGACCTACTTCCTCCAGCTAGGCCCTACCTCCTAACATTCCAACACCTTCCAATAGTGCCATCATGTAAAGAATTCATCAAGAGATTAACTCATTGATTAGGCCAGAGCCCTCATGATTCAATCACCTCTTAATGATTGGATCCCGCAGCTGTGACCAAGCCTTCAACACATGAGCCTTTTGAGGGGACACTTCATATTCAAAGAATAATAAAAAGATATTCGGAATCTTACAAAAATATCCATGAGATCAAGTTTAATTCAGGCTCAGAAAATGGGCAGCACAGAATGAGGCTCAGCAGCAATTAAAATGATAGTCAAGCTACACCACAGAACACTTCCAGTGAGGACCCCAGGTATGCTACCACAAAATTCTAGGGGCTTAGCTCACAAGATTACCACTGCTAGCACTGGACCCTGGACACTACAGCATGCACTGTGACTTCTGCTGCTCTGGGCACAATCCTGTCATCCTCAAAATGAGTTCTATGTCCTTTCATCTTTGTGCTACAATTACCCTTTTCCAATTCTCAGATGAGTGTGCCTGATTGGCTGCCATAGGTATATGCTGGTACCCTAGCAGCCTCAGAAAAAGGAATTCTGGGAAAATACAAGTTGACCCAATATTAGGGGGAGAGGACTACTGGGAGGGAATGATTGATGGGGAAGGAGTTAGGGAGGGAAAAAAACAGAGAGGGGCAAAAAGGGGGAGAGAAAACACAAAATATAGGATGCAACTCTATGAAAATATCAAAAAAGTGCTTATATTGTCATTTTGGGTTTATTAAAATTCTTACATTTTTTCTGTTTATTTTGTTCTGTAAAATGTTTAAGGAGATGGAAGCATTAAGAATACTCATTTGATAGTTGCATAACAAATGTATCAACTGACATGTTGCTCTGTGCCCTACTAACATGTATAAATAAAAGACTAATAAAAACTTAAAAGGAAAATGGAAACCTGGTCGTTACAGTTTCTATGTATAAGGCAACTCCTGTCACTAAGACACCTATCATGAGGAATTCCACAAACATAGAAAGGAAGTTTCAAAATGACCTTGTTTCTTTCTCCTCTATTTTCTTACTTATTATTTCAACTCTATGTTCATTCAGATCAGCCATTGAAAACCTTATGAATAGCAGAGAAGTACTAACCATACTCTTTCCCCTATTGCATATAAGGTCATTATGAGTCAGACACCAACTCGATGGCACCTAACAATAATATGTCATTCATATTTTCTGGGAGAACTACTCATTTTTGTTTTTTACAGCTCTCTTCTAACTTTCCAGTGTCAATTATGCTCCTTGCCTCCTTTTTTATCGGCATTAGTTCTTTAAATTTCTTTCCCATCTGTCCTTGAACCTTCAATTCCTAGGTAGGTTGATCACAAAGGCAGCTGTCAACAATTCCTCCTGAAGCTACATGCACACGTGCCTCCTTCCAAAAGATACACACTATTTCCCTCCCCTTCAAGCTGGGCTGACTCCTTGCCTTGATTTAGCCAATAGAATGCAACAGAACTGATATCAGAGGACTTCCAATCCTAAATCTTAAGAGATATGCCAGATTCCACTTTCTCACTTTGGAGATACAGCTGCCACATAAAGAAATTCTAACTGTACAAGATAATTCTGTAGTGACCAGGTGCCAGATGGGCAAGTGAAGTCTTCTTGAACATCACACCTTTGGCCCAGTCCCCTACTGAATGCTACTACCTTTTGAAGCAGACTTCATAGCACAATGAGCAGAAAAAGTATCCAATTGATCCTGCCTTAATTCCCTACTACAGAATTGGGAGGGAAAAAAGATGTGTTTTAAAACACTACATATTAGGATAGTTCATTATGTCATAATAGGTAACTTGACATACTCTTACATCTTACCTGGTTCTCTTTTCATCTTATTTTGCCATCTTTTCATCTCATTTTGTTTCATCTTAGTTTTCTCTCTCCTTATGGTTTTCTTTAGTTATTCATAGAGACCACATTTTTTTTCCTGCAATTTAGTGAGAGTTCCAAACAGTCTTCTAAAATTGTACTCTAGTTACTTTCTGCACTTCTGAGTCATAGGATGAGGTTTCCTTTCTCATGTTCTTCAGTTTGTCTTTTTTTTTAATAGACCAAGTTTAAGCATTTTCCATTTTTATTCTTTTTCAAAATAAAGGAGATATATCAAGCCCTTGTTTTAGCAACAAACAAAATAGTAGATTCCCCTTGGTCCTTCCACTGTACATTTGAAATAAATCTAGTCCCCTTCTCATGTCTACAGCAACAAGGTTGGTGAAGGCTCTATATCCTATAGAGATCTCAGTATAATTCCTAGGATTTGGTTCATAGACCTTTCTTTTATTATATGTGCTGCTGTGCCATAGTGGCATCCTGTTCCATCCCTGAAACTTCCTGAAACTTTGAGCCCATGATTCCCAGCATGCATTGCTAACAAGTCTGTTAATATCTTTGTCCTTACATGTGAGGGTCTTGTACTTCCTTACATGCAAAACATCACCACTGGGGGTGCCCCATAATGTCCTGTTGCTTTCTGGCAGTTGCAGATTTCTAATGAAAGTAGGAACATTAGTGGGAAGGCAGAGTAAGGAGCACCCACAGAGTAGTGGGATAGGTCCCACTTTTTAATTAGCTTAGTCTCAGGGTATATTAGGGCAATCAGAAGAATGAAGTACTCTGCTTTATATCAAGAGAAGCATGAATATGCCACTTGTCTCTAGTTTTGTGATACAGTTTTATCAGGCTTGTATTTAGCAAATCCCTTGTGTAATCTGACAATACACTATCAGCTTTGATCTTCGATGATTATATATTTTCATCTCTAAGTTCTCATAAATTTTAAGAGTGAATGTCATAGAATGCCACATCATAGACCACCAATTGAAATCCAAATTAATCCATTTTAATTAATTAATTAATTAATTAATTAATTGTAAATGAGGCTAGGAACACTGCCTCCATTAAAATCATTAGCTATCAAGAATGACTAATAAGGGCCATATTAGATCTACTAGAAGTGAATAAGTTAGAAAAACACTGAGCAGAAGGAATTTTCATTTTACTTTCTCAAAAAGAAAAGGCAAGTAAACAAATTTTGGAGCAAAGAATGTGAAAGAAAATGTCCTAGGTAAGGGAGAGGCCCGTGGAAAAGAATTTCTAGCCAGAGTCAAGACACTGGATCAGGAAATTATAGATCATCATAGTGCCAAATTTTATGCTTGAATTATATCAGAGTAGAGACCTTCAATGCTACAGTTAGGATGCTAGGTTGATATCAGTTGTTAAATTTGGGTTAATAAATTTCCAAACCACAGAACCTCTAACAATCAGAATCTGCAGCTTAAATCATGTGATCCAGCCTGAGCTCTCTTCTCCTATTATTCACTTATTTATTGCTGCATAGTTACCCCAACATTTAATGGCTTAATATAACATTATTGCTTACAATTCTATAGGTTGACTGCACCCACATAAATAGCTCCTCCACACTACAGGATGTTGTCTGGGTGGTACTAGTATCCAAGGATTCCACTGGGCTGGAACATCCAAGGTGACCCATTCACATGTCTAATGACTTGGTAGGTCCCACTGGAAGGCTAGGCTTAGCTAGAATGCTGAGATAACACCTCTCTCTCTCTCTCTCTCTCTCTCTCTCTCTCTCTCTCTCTCTCTCTCTCGTCTTAGGATCACTTTACACTTACACTTGGCCTCTCTACTTGGCTTTGCCATATAGTCTCTCTCTACCTGGCCTCCCCAGCAGGTAGCTAGACTTCTTATATAGTGTCTTAGGGCTACCCAAAATATAAAAGTAGAAGCTTCCAAGCCTTCTTAATGCTTAGTGTCAGAACTATCATGGCTTCACTTGTACCATTTTCTATTGGTTAAAGCTGTCACAAAGCCAACCCAGATTTAAGAGAGAAGGTAACTAGATTGTTTGAAAGAAGAATTACAAAATCTCAGTAGCCATCTTTAAGGTACCAAATCCACCCAGTTCCAGAACACTAACAGCATCTGTATAGTATAAGTGAGGTCCTACCATTTGAGGGATGAAAAAAAGAGTTTTGATTTTTTAATCTTTGCGCGCGCGCGTGCGCGCACGCGCATGTGTGTGTGTGTGTGTGTGTGTAGAAATTGAATTACCTAAAAGAAAATATTCACAGATTTGCTAGAAGTTCATAACAAAAGACTCTGAACTACTTTATTCTCTGACCTAAAACTTCATCTCCTTACCCAGATTTTGATCCACTTTTTCTCCTCACTTCTAAATAGGAATGGGGGATCAAAGATTGCCAGACATCTGGGGGAAACTTCCCAAGTAAAAGACAAAGATAAACAAGAGAATTCAGAAGAAACAAAAAATAACAATAAAAGCAATAGAAAGCCTCAGAAAATGTATAATTAACATCCTTGGAGAAATGAAAGAAAATACTGCACCCATGAACTAAAAAGAAGATCTATAAAAAGGAGCAATCAGACAATCATAAAGAGCTCTTGGGCAATTTAATATACAGACAAAAATCAATAGGAGAGTTGAAGAATAAGTTTAAGAAAGTAACTTTTGTTATAAGTACAAAAAATGACAAAGATGACAATAGAAGTTTCAAAAATTAAAGAAAAAATCCAGAAAACTCAATTTCTAATATCTAGGTGGTCTCAGATGAAGAGATAAAGTAGTGCAGAAGCAATTATAAAAAAGAATGAGAGAGAGAGAAAAAATGAGGAAGAGTTAGAAGAGGAGTAGGAAGAGAAGAAGGAAAAAGAGGAGGAGGAGGAGGAGAAAAGGAGAAGGAGGAGGAGGAGGGTGACAGTGGCAGTGGAGGAGGTGGCAGAGGAGGTAGAACAAAAAATTTGTCCAGTATTGAAGAAAATAGTTCTCCAGACTGAAGTCCAATTTAAAAAACCCACACCAGGTCACATTGTCACAATATTTTAGACTACTAGAGGTAAATGCTTCTTAAGAGAAAAGACAGTTCAAACCAAGGACTGATAAAAAGGAAGTTAGACTTTTCAAAAACAACAATGAAATTCAGAAATTTTGAGGGGAAATTATTTTCAGACTATAATTGTCTACCTAAATTGAATCTATTTTATGAGTAGAATAAAGACATTTACTGCACTCAGCATCTCCTCACATTTGCCCCTGTTCTACTATTTTTCATGAAGCTATTGGAAGATGTACTTTACCAAAGTAGGAGAATAAAGTAGGAAAGAGGAAGACACACATAGGATCAAATAAATAAGGAATAAGCATCAGGAGAGGGAAAAGGGAAGGCCAGGATATTAGTGAGAGAAGAGGGCAGGATGAGGCTATGCAGAAGCCAAAGAAAGAAGTGAGGCCAAATGGAGCAGTAGATCAGAGAAGCCAAGGAGATATGACTCCAGAGGGGGAAAAAATGAAAATGGCAAATTTTCTGAAGGGTTTGACCAATCAGAAAATTGTACTGGAAGTTATTTTACAGAGTTATGAAAAGGTATGAAATTATTTAAATATTCAAAGGAACTTAAACAAGTTGTCTAAACCAAGGCAATTATTAACTCCAGGAAAAAATATGTACAAGAATGTAAGTATACTGCGTGTTGCCTGCAGCCATACCACCATGGTTTCTGATCCCATCAGATCTCAGAAGCTAAGCAGGTCAGGCCTGGTTAATACTTGGATGGGAGACCACCTAGGAACACCAGGTGCCATAGGCTTGTGAGAAAGACCTGGCAACCCACTCCTAAAAACCAATCAGCTATTGAAAACCCTATGAATAGCAGAGAAGCACTAACAATACTGTTTTGCCTGTTATATGTAGGGTCGTTATGATTCGGATACTGACTCGACAGCACCTAATAATAACATACCATGTATCAATCGTGAGCACAATTCACATCCATATAAGTGAAAACTCTGAAAACTATTTTAACTAAGAGTTGAGATATAATAATATATTATAACAATAAAGGATGCAGAAGAGCATATTTAAGTGAGTTTAAATTTTCATCTAACAAAGTCAATAATGTCTGAAGACAAGAAGAAAGACAAGGAGAAAGAAATCTATTCATTTTAGTTCGAAATATGACTATGAATACATAATCCACTAAAGGAGTTTAAGATATTTTCTTCTGGGAAGTAGAGTGGGAGTGGTAAGTACAGTCTTAGCCATCTCATGAGGATCCCCTGCTGTAACATCTAAATAACTTGCTGTTTATCAAATCTCCTGCCCCTTCCTAGCAAGGACCTCACATTATAGCTCCTTGCAACCCATTTCTACTCTGTCACATATCCCCACCATATTAACCACCACCACACCCACTCCAGACTCAGACACTGCTCAGCCTCACTTTACTGCCTGTTTGCACTTGTGATTAAGTCTTTGAGATAAGCATGTTTGTTATCTGTAAGCCCCAGGAAAGTGCGCAAATAAAAAACTCTAAAAAATGAAAAATCTGGGGCCAATAAGATCAGGGGAAAGGATTTTCAGCCTAAATCTCAGAAGGCAAGTAGAAAAACACATTGGTTAAATTTTGAAAAGACTGTTAATCTACGCTAGACAGTTGTGTGTCTGGGTTCCCCCTAATTTACCCTTCAGGTCTCACCTCCTCCATGAAACCTTCTTAACCTCCCATCCTACAGAGACATCTCCTTTCCAGGACAGCAGTACCTTCAGATTTAACTAAACCCCATCCAATCTCTGGTTTCTCCAGGGAACCACTTTCCCAAGAGAAAACACAAAAGTGTGCCTTCTCTATTTATTTAGATCATAGCAGTGAGCAATGAGGGCTCTAGACCCCCAAACAGGGGCTGATTTGTTGATTTTTCTCTGAGCAAATGCCTGGAGTCTGCCCACAAGGGCCCTTCTCTTGCCAGCAGAACTCTGAGTTGGCTGCAGAAGCCAGTACCTGGCTCTTAGTATCTATGCTCCCAGCTCAAGGGACAGCAAGGCCACTTAGTAACTATCAATACATGTTTATTGAATGAATGAATTTAATGTTTTGTAAATTTTACTTGCAGTACCTGCCCTCCTTAGGTGATTTTAACCCAGCAAATCTTGGTTAAATTATACTAAGGAAGTGGTTCTTCAGGTGTGATCTCTGGACCAAGAGCTTGGCACCACCTGGGAACTTCTTAGAACTATAAATTCTTAGGCCCCACCTGAGATCTCCTGAACTGGAACCCCCCAGGGTGGGTATGAGCAATCTGTGACTTGAGGAGCGTCCAGGTGATCCTGAAGCAACTCACATTTGAAAAGCACAGCACGGTTTTTTTCATGCCCCCGGCTATATCTTGCCCTGCATTTTCCCACCCACAGGTATTGAGGTAACATAACTACGGTAGGAAGCAACACTAGCAGGGGCTCCATCCAGACTTTGCAAACAGAGGTCCTCATGACCTGACAACAGGACTTTGGACAGATAATTTGCTCTAAGGAAATGTGATCTGATATTTATAAGTCCTATTAATAATTGCCTGGGGAGCTTAAATTTAGCTCTGTTGGTAGAGTGCTGCTCTGCACTTTCCGAGGACCTGGGTTCCATCCCCAGTACTTCAAAAAATGGGAGAAGGACATGGCAATCCACTCCTGAAACAATCAGCCATTGAAAACCCTATGAGGGCTGCTATGAGTCGCACACAACTCGTGGGCACCTAACAATAACAAAGAATTGCCTGTGGCAGGAACCACAGGATTCAACTACTGGGAAAGGTGTCCAGGTTAGACAAGAGGAGGGTGGCTGGACCAGAGTAGCCAAAGGAGGACTTAGAGTCTCACTGCTGAAACTTGGGGACAGGATGATTTCAGGGGACAACACCCCAGACCTAAAGTGCAGGGTGAAGTTCCTGTTAGAACCCATCCTGAGCACTGAGCACATTGCCTGTCCTGACAGCCGCCCTTCCTCCCCCACACTCCCACATTTCCCTTCCTCCTCAGCCTCTAGGGTAGAGCCGGCAGCCAGCTCCAGGGGCAGATTTATGGCTCACCTCCATGAATAATGCAGCAGCCCAGCTCCCAGGCAGAAGCTTTTGGGCAGCCCATAAATCACTGCAGACACTGTGCCAGGCTGCTTAATCAGTTGTCCCCAGGGCACCTCAGCAGAGGGAAGGAGGGCACCCTGGCCACATTCAGGACCCCATTAATAAGGCCCAAGGCTACAGCTGCTGCCCTTTCCCTGCCAGACTTACAACCCTCACAGCAAGGCCCTGAAGAGGAGAGATCCCCTAGAAGGGACAGCAGAAGGACACAGTGGCAAAAAGGGACATAGTCCTTGATCCCAGGAAACTCCAGCATGTGCATGTACCCGAGCAAGTGCCCCCTCCCAAGACCACTTGTGCTCCAGGGTTCAGGGCCACAGTACAAGGTTGTATAGGTCATGCACTCATTGCATAAGAGCCCCAGAAGGAAGTGTGCAGGCATACAAGGGCTAGGCATCATGCACTGAGCCCTGCAATGGCTCAGGTCTATATGTCTAGCTGGAAGGGACACCTATTTTTTATTTGGTTCAAAGGTGTGACCTTGGCTTGCAGCCACAGTGATGGGCATACACTTGAGCTCCCACTTCCTTCCTAGCACCACCTTCTCGCATTTGTAACACTGATCCTGCCTCCTCCTAGAACCCCATTTTCCCCTGCCCACCCCCCATGACACATCTCTATATGTTGGCTGTGTCACAGGACTTTGTAGGGCACTCCATCCCAGGCTCTGTATCTCCAAGCTATTAGGAATGGGAAGTCCAGGGCTGACCTGTGCTCACAGATGACTGCATTTTGCAGACACTTAGAGCTGTGGACAGGACTTTGCCTGGGACAGCTTGCCATGGGGTCATTCTGAGTTCTTGATGGTTAGAGCAGGGTAGCCCTCTGCTCTGAACAACCAAACAATAGATGATCCCCAACCAACAGCAAAGTGTTCGCATTTCCTTCAATGTCTTTGCATTCCAAATAGTATGCATTTCCCACCAGGACCCTTCATGCAAGTTGTAACCATAATCTAACAGAAAGACCTTCTCAGATTAAGGGATAATCAACTCATTAAACTCTGATTCATGCATCCACTAGTGATCCTTATTCTCCACTGAAGAGGAACATATTGCTCATAATAAAAGGGTATGTTTGGGGCTGGGGGTGGAGGGGGGTATGCACAGGGGAGCAGGCGTCTGAAAATAGAATTAGGAATTTTAGAAATGTACAAAGTTCCTGAACCATGTCTCCTGTCACATGACCTATTCCGTGTCTCCGGAAATCCCACATGGAAAATTGGATGAAAGCAGGGAGACACAGCTTCCCCAGGGAGGTGGGAAGGCTGGAAGGCGGCGAGAAGAGCCTCCCTGGGGACGATGTGTGGTTTAATAGGCCAGGTTGCCTCCTCTGGGAAGAGCCCCTGAGGCCCACAGGTCGGAGATTGGTGGGGCTGCCTCCTCTGGCCACAGCAGGTCACTTCCTGCCTTGGCCACCCTCCCTCCCACCACTACCACTGACTCCAAGTGTTACATGACTCAGCACCCAACCCAAAGCCACTGACCACTGAGTTTATCAGCACCTCGGGGCACCTAGGCAAACAGAAGTCCCCAAGTTCATTGTCGCCAGCTGGCTTCTCATGAAAAAATGTCCGTGTCCTGTTGGACTGGAGGAGAGGTAGCCCTTGCCTTCAGTGGATGCCTACCTAGTGGCCTTTTGCTGATCAGCACAGGGAGCCACTCAACAGATATTCACTGCATAACCACAATGGCCAGGACTATGTGGGGGAATCAGGTCTATGGTCTTTTCTCTAGTTATGAGTCAGATGGTCATTTCAACAAATGCATCTGAAGCCTAACTGTGTGCCAGGCACTAGTAGCACAGGGTGTGCAAAGATCAACAACAATAGCTGCCACTGAAGGAGATGGCCAGGTCCCAGGAACCCTTCCAAGCACTCCACATGTCAGCCCATGTCAGCCTGAAAGCAACTTGACAAAGAGGTATTATACTATTCATATCATTTTTATTTCACTACAAACTGAGACCAGAGATGTTAACTAATTTGCCTAAGCCCACATAGCAAAGTGACAGAACAGGTTTTGAATCCAGACTCCCTGGTCCAAGAGCCCCAATATCTGACCATATCTTACTTTTCCAACAAGTCTCCTCTCTCAGCAGCTCATTGTCAGAGTCAGACAAGGAACCAAATAACTAGAATAGTGAGCATCCACAGCTAAACATGCAAATTTTGCAGGGCCCTGGTGTGTGAAGTGGGTTCCACTGTGGGATTTTGCCAGAAACACCAGAACCTTCCCCATCTGACTCATAGCTAGAGAAAGCGCCATTGGCCTGGCTCTGCCACACAGTCCTGGCCACTGTGCCTACGCAGTGAATATCTGTTGAGTGTCTGGCTGTGCTGATCAACAGTGAGACTGCAAGGCAGGCTCTCACTGAGAGGAGGGGTTGCATTTCCTCCAACAACAGGACAGAGACATCATTTCATGAGGAGCCAGTGGGGTACAGTGATCTTGGGGAGCACTCAGTGGAAAAATCTCAAAAGAATGAGAGCTTGGCGTTTCCAAGAAATGGTAAAATGCCCTCCACACTGTCACACTGTTGTGTGGGAGCAGGTGAGCCATCCTGCTGGAGAGCAGGCTGAAGCCTGAGTCTGAGCCTGCCATGTCTTCTGTGGCAGACGTGTGGGAGCTCTGCCTTGTGGGCAGTGGGGAGCCACTGAAGGCTTCTAGCAGGGAAGTGACATAATCCCCCATCCAGAGAGAGGCCCCAGTATAGGAGTTAGGGCATCTGTGCTGGCCTATGGCTGAGGACCCAGTGGCCAACTTCCTCAGGCCTGGCCTGGCCTCTGCCTGTCCTGGGCCTAGGGCAGGGCTGGGGGAGCCGGCCGGCTGTCTCCAGATGATTAAGGAGCTGGCAGGAGTGCCTTGGTCTAGGAAGGCTCTAGCCAGAAAAGCACAGTCTTCTCTCTTTCCCTTTTGGCACCAGACAAGCCTATTGATGTTTATCAGCCCATGTTTATTATTCTTAACGCTGTTCAGGATGTTCCTCCCAGCTGAGGAGAGTGAGGCAGGCCAGCAGGGAGAGCATGGGGCCAGGACCTTGAACCTTAGCCTTGCTGCCCCCCAGGGTGTGTGACAGAGCTGGATGGTTCACAGCTCTGCTAGCTCAACCTCCTCCTAGACAGATGAAGGAGTTGAGGCCACAAAGGAGGAGTGATTTGCCCAAGATCACGAACAAATCAGGTGCAAAGGATTAGCTGCAAAGAGAATTGGGCTTGAATTCAGCTCAGTTCCTGCAGGCCCCTGATCAATGATCCATGTTTTGTTCAACAAATACTTATCACAACAAACACCTATTCACTTATATGAATGGGCTCTGAAAGATTGAACAGGAGTTATCCAGGGAATAAAGGCTGAGATGGGGTAGAAAATTGATAGGAAGATTGCACTGGGCAAAAAACAAGAAGGAAAGGAAAGGAAAGGAAAGGAAAGGAAAGGAAAGGAAAGGAAAGGAAACCAGGTTGGGCGAGAACCTGAAATATGGAAATGTTTCCAGAGCTAGGTAGGTCTGGAAAACAGGGTGAAGTTTGTCCAAGTAGAAAATATGGCTAAAAACCCAACAGAAGTGACTTCTTCCCAAGCTGGAGACTTCCTCCCTGAGAGGCATCCCTGAGCATACACAGTATGCAGGGGCAATGTGACCAGAATGCCTTTATCTATCCAAATAATGCTCAAGTTCATCCCTAGTGCCTCATATTCCACCAATAGGACTGTACGTCTTAGCCTCTCATTCTCCCACAAATGCAACTGATCCCGACTACAGTAGAGAGGAAAGATGGGAACTCAGTTCTAACTGCTCGTTGAGAGATTTTGTGTCTCTCACAATGGATAGGTCTAGCGGGGGTCTTAAATCCGTTCTCTGCTGCTCTAACAGAAAATCTGGGAATGGACAATTCATAAAGGGCAGAAATTCTTTCTTTGAGTTCTGGAGGCTGGAAAGTCCATGATCAAAGCACTGACATCTAGTGAGGGCTTTGTACTGTAGCTGGAGCCCATTGTATGTGGTAGCTACTGTCTGCGAAAATCAATAACTGCCCCACATGGCAGAAGGTAGAGGGATGAATCCATTATGGCATGAATCCATAAATTAAATATTTCTCATTTGGCCCCATTTCTTTTTATAACATCAATTAAATTCCAGCATGAATTTTGGAGGGGACAAACATTCAGACCATAGCAGTTGGGCTGGGATAAGAGCTTGGGGTAAGAGCTGGCTCTTGAGGGTCAAAGCGGGGAAGTAATGTCCATGTGGAGCCTAAGGCAAGCAAACCTGACACCTCCATCCCAAGGACTCCAGCCCAGGGCACCAGCCTGAATGGCCCCTCCAGGCTGAGTCTAAGGCCCCTCCCCTACCATCCTCCTGCTTTCTAGGGGGCTGAGGCACTCCACTCCCTGGACCCAACATGATGGTACTTCAGCCCCAGGAATGGGGCATCCTCCCAGACTCTGTCCTTCCTCCTCTCCCAGGCCACATCTGCCCTGAACCTTCACAGAGGACATTCCCCCTCCAGGGAGTCCTCCTTTAGTGGCCTCATCTGATTCTGAGAGCACTTGAGGGATGAAGCTGAAGAATTGTGCACATGGGCTGCCTTATGGCTGAGTGTCTTCTCCCTCACTGACCAGTCAGTGTCCCCTGGCCATGCCAAGATGGATGGACCTGCAGTGACTCCACACAGCCTTTCTGGGCCATTGCTGTGTCTGACAGAAACTGGGACAGACTGAGCCAGGGACCGAGATGAACTTCTGCCCTGAGTCAGTCCTGAGAAGTTGATTCGAAGCCCTGGGATTCTGAGACTCTAATCCATCAGCTCCAAGGCTGAGGCCACTTTGTCCTCAGCATAAATTCCAAGCACAAAGTAGTTGAGGGGAGTCAGAGAATTCTCTGCAAAAAGAAATGACAAGCAGAGCTGGAAACCAGCTACACTAGCAATCAATGTGGAGAGAGCCTAGGAGGCTGTGGGAGGCATTGGCTGAATAAGAGGAAGTTGGGCCAGCCCTGGCTCCTGGGACATCAGGAACAGGGACAGTGGCAAGATGGGATGACTGAGACAACTGCCAGTGAGCACTGGTCTGGGAGTCAGGAACCTGGGGTTCCAGGGCTGCCTCTCCCACCAGCACTGAAGATTACAAGTCGAGCCTTTGTCTCCCAGTACGTCAGCTCAGTGAGAACATTGGCTCAAAGGATTGCTACAAGACTTCCCAAGTCTGACCTTGGAGATTCCATTTTGTTTCATTGCTCAGGCTCTGTGATTGCAGTTCTCAAGGAGACCCAAGAGGGGAGAGTGCATTTCCAGCCTCAATGTACTAGAAACCAGAGTGCTGGGAACCCACATTAATAAATATTCCTACCCTCACGTAGTGTCTGAGATACCTAATGCAGGACTCAGTGGAAGAGTGAAGTGTTCCAAATAGCCAAGGTACCAAAGATCAAACAGTGTCCCACACACGGAGCTTCTATTAGTCATCTGTGTTCAAGGCCAGTGGTTAGTGAAGGCCATTGGCTTTGGAGGCCAGAAGAAGGCAATGAAAATAGGGCAGAGCAGGGAAGCAGCCTCAGCATGCATTCTTGTCCCTGCCAAGGGCCGTCAGAAAGGCAGGGTTGATTCATCACTTTATTCGTCTCTTTAACCACTCATCATTCACTCCTTGAATTCTCCCTCCTGTCATTTGTAGGCCAGGGTCTGTCTGGCCAGGATAGTCCCTGCCTTGAGGAATACCTGGCCAGGATGGAGACAAGGACAGCCACCCAGCCTATGGAAGACTGGTGGGGTTTGCATGGGGTGGTTCTGAGGAAGGACTGTGCAAAAGGTGGGGTCAGTCTGGGCCTCAGTAACTGAACAAGAGAGAAGCTGTTGTTGTTGCTGTTGTTAGGTGCCATCGAGTCGTGTCCAACTCATAGTGACCGTTATAGGGTTTTCAATGGCTGATTGTTTCTCAGGATTGCCTCAGGAGTGGATTGCTAACTCCTTCTCCCATTTTTGCGGTGCTGGGAATCAAACCCCAGACCTCAGAGACTGCAAAGCAGTGCTCTACCAACTGAGCTAAATCCCAGCCCAGAGAGAAGATTGTTGTTGTTGTTGTTAGATGCCGTCGGGTCGGTATCTGACTCATAGTGACCCTCATAGGGTTTTCAATGGCTGACTGTTTCAGGATTGCCTTGGGAGTGGATTGCCAAGTCCTTCTCCCATTTTTGCGGTGCTGGGAATTGAACTCGGGACCTCAGAGACTGCAGCGCGGCGCTCTACCCACTGAGCTAAATCCCAGCCCCCAGAGAGAAGATAGGAGGTCCTAATGGAGCAGCAGCAGCAGGCCGTCCCCCTGGGAGCCTGGGAGCCATACTGGAGAGAAATGACTTTAGCCAGAAGACATGGGGAGGCTAAGGGAGAGTTGGAAATGCAACGACTCAGACCTGAGAAGTCAGATGAGGGATGGTAGGACCCTGAGCCAAGCCAGTGCTGGCAGGGTCAGGCAAGAAGGAAGAGATGTGGGGAAGAACACACACAGAACCTGGTCACTGCTGCAGGGGGTGGGAGAAAGTGAGGTATCAATCTAGACACCTCATTTTCTGATCTGAGTAGGCAGAGGGGTGATGTCAAACATATAGGAGCAGATTTAGGGGAGACAAGTTGAACTTCCTCTGAATCACACCCAGCTGTGTTTTCTTCAAGCATGAAAGGTTTCATCAGCAGCCTGTAAATGATTTATTGTTCCCCTCTTCTGCATCTATTATCCTTAGGATTCTATCCTTCCTACACATCCAGACACACAGAGAAGCACAGAGACAAGGAGAACGACCCAGAGAGTGGCAAGGAGAGGCAGAGAGAGGGGGGAAGTCTCTGCTCTTTCCTTTCATCCCTAGATCATGTTCCTCGCAAGCATGAGTAGCTCTGTGGGCCTGGCCAGTGCCTGCATCAGCCCCCCCACCCCTCATTCCAATGGTGGCCCAGGAGGTTTGCGAAATGGAGGCCCTCAGAGGGCCCATGACTTGCCAGAGGTCACACTTCCAGGCACTAAATGTTTCCTGATGCGCTCAGCATGGTGGCCACCAAAGCATGCTGCTCTGCCTCCCCTAGTTGACATCAGAAGCATCAGGGACCAGAGGGGGCCCCACAGGGCCAAGACAGGAAGGCTTCCTCTTGGCCCAAGGAACCGGGTGGCCGGGGGATGCCTCTGGTGGATGCATCAGGGGTCTCCACTCCCCGTGAGAGGTTAGGAATATGGAAATAAATGTCAGATCTGAATTCCTGTGGAAGTGCCTCCTGACCTTCTCTAGCACGATGTGGTTGGAGCTTTCCGGAAACCTAGCCCCCGACTAATGGTTCCACTCTCTTTTCTAATAAATACGTGGCCCTGGGCCCTGCTCCCTTCTCTGCTTTGTCATGAGGGACCCGTTATTTATGACTTGGGGGTGAGTCACCGGCCTTGGCAAGGAGCTCACGGCTCTGGGCCCAATGTATTTTTCCACTCAGTAGCAAGAAGGAGGAGGAGGCTTGTAAATCCTCCCGTCAGAACGACTATGTAGGTATCTTCACAGGGATGCTCCTCCTAGCTTGGCCATAAATCTTTTCCCTGTTGGATGTTCCTGGTGGTCTTTGGCTGCTGCCAGGGAGAGCGGGTGGGGGCTCTTATACACTCTAGACTCCTCTCCCAGGCCACACAAACAACTATGTGCCCACAGAACTGCCACATCTGCTCTAGGGATTTTCCCAAAACACACTGGGGTACAATGAGGTAGGGGTGATGAAGGAGTCAGGATAGTGAGTCTTAGAGAAGCAAAGAGTAGAACACGGGAAGGAGAAGGAATAGGATATAGGGGCTTCCAGGGCTCTACATGACTCACAGTGCCCAGTCTACCTTCCTCAGCCAGGTACCCTTACTTACCCCAGGACTGCCCAGGATACCCTGCATTCACATCTAGCCTCCCTGCTTTGCTCTTCTCCATGCTTCAATAACTTCCCCTCCCTCTAAGCCTCCTTCTCTTAGAGACTGTACTCAAGTACTGTGCTGTTATGCATCAAGCCAAGTAGCAGATGATTTCTTGTTTCCTATTCATTTGTCTTATTCGCCCAAATACATTAGGAACTCCTGAAGAGGAAATGTTACATCTCTCTTCATCACTTATACAATGCCCAGGCATTTGACTGAAGTAGAGGGAAAGGTGTCAAGAGCTGTACAGGAACCTAACTGTAAGCGTAGGTTAGCCTGCCACTGTTTTATAGATGCTGGTAGAAGACCCAAGATTTCTTTGTTTAGAAATAAAGGACAGTGTATTACTCACAGCAGAGAGCAATATCCAGAGGATCAACATTGGTGCTGGTTCCATGATTCCTAATTCCTATAGGAGAGGAAAAGAGGTCCAGGTGAAGCCTGTATGCACAGTGGGTTACATTACTGGAAGGAACCCTTGAGCTTAAGAAGCCTGAATCTTTTTTTAATACCCAATAAGCATGCCTGAACTTTGATCCGTGGGGTTCAAAAGGAGACACTTTCTCTATTTTCCCAAACTGTTAATTATACAAACAACCTTGGAAAGGTAGTCAGGAACAAAGAGAGCCTGAGCCTGTGCCAGTAAGATGCACAAAACATCAGAGATCCACAGAGACTTATCTCGCAGCAGGGGTCTCATGGCACAAGGACATGCGTTTAAGTGTCAAATTGACAAGGAGTGGACTTGTGATGGTTAGCCTTCATTATCAACTTGACTGAATTAAAGAAATTCCTCAGATTAGTGAAGCACATCTTGTACTTGCCCGTGAAGGTGATCAGGTGCAATCCAGGGGGCAGAGATCCAGAAGGAGGAAGTGAGGAAGAGAAAGGAAGCCAGAAGATATGTGAAACAGGCTTAGAAATTCTTCAGGAGCAGAGCATGTCTCAAACCCCACCCCTCTTTCTTTCTCTCTCGCTTGCTCAAATTGCCACTGCCCATGGACAAGAGACAATAGTTTCCTCAGTTTCCATGTGGATTCAACATCAGACTTTTCAGGATGCTTCCACACCCTTGTCCTTAGAGACTTTAGGTTTCCAGCTCTTGGACTGAGTGGCTACTTGTTTCTCTACAGGTATAGCTATGAAATTATCCTGCTCCATCATGCAAGCTAATCCATATACTGTAACTTTAGTGTCAGATATAAATTCATTCATACACTGGGTACATGGACCAGGGTTTTGCTGCCAGATTCCTGGACCTGTGCTTGGGACCTGCCTCTCTGCACTACCTGCAAACTTCTGGTAACATTTATGATGCTCAATAACACTCCCTTGATTGGCTTCTCTGCTTCCCTTTCTCACTTCTGCACTGCCCCAGTGCTTTCCTGCTTGTACTCAAATTCTTATGTCGGGACTATTTCTAGAAATTCCACCCTACCACACCTAGTTGGCATCATAACATGCCATGTCTGAAAATGAGATGTACATTATTCTCACAATATAAAGTATAAAAAATAAAGCTTAACTCACTCCTCTTAAGATGTGTAAAAGTTAGCAATTAACCCAAGAGTGAGAAGATTAATAGAAGGCAAGAAGTGAAATATGGGATTAAAGAAGTGGAGATAACCTAATCTAGATGCTATGCTGGCTCCTAAAGACACAGCAACTGAAACTATTCAGCCCACACAAAAGGGAGATGTATTAAGTTTACTGGCCAAGAAGAATTTACCTTCAGACTTCTCAAATCCTGTGGGGTTTTCCCCTAATGATCCAACTCTAGATCTACTCTTTCTTAGTCCAGACTCTTCCTTCACAGGAAGCTCATTCACATACAGGTGTAAGTATCACAGAATAGCTGTGAATGGAATCTCTGGGACACAGACTTTAAATTAAGTTTCAAAGTCTTGAGCTAAAGTGAGGAGTACCCAAGAAAAAGAATAAGGGGGAGTCAAGACCATCAGAAAAACTACTTAGAGAGCTTGTCCAAACTACACACCTAATGAAATGGAGACATCCCAAGAGTAGGCTAAACATGCCTTCATGGTTTACATTCTGCCCAGGACCACTCTGCCAGGCTTTGTCCTCAGTGAAATTCTCCCCTCTAACCCCAAAAAGCAAATGGAAGCATATTAGGAAGCTACCAGCATTAATTAACACATAGCCACTTATCTGTCAGCTTGTCATGCTATGGAGGCTTGCATGTTCTTGTGATGCTGAAAGCTATACCATTGGTATTTCAGATACCAGCAGGGCCACCTATGGTAGACAGGTTTCAGATAAGCTTCCAGACCAAGACAGACTAGGGTGAAGGACTCAGCAGCCTACCCTTAAAAAAAATTAGCCTTTGAAAACATTATGAATAGCAGAGAAGCACTGTCAAATAGAGTGCTGGAGAATGAGTCCCCCACACTGGAAGGCATTCAAGAAATGACTAAGGAAGAGTTGCCTCTTCAAAGTAGAGTCAATCTTAATGATATAGAGTAGTACCCCTGGGACCCCCATTTGCTGATGTGGCACAACTCAGAATGAGAAGAAACACAGTGACTGCAATAATGGGCTCAAACATTTAAAAAAGATCTTGAGTATGGCACAGTGTCAGGTAGTGTTCTTTCTGTTATACATAAGTTTGCTATGAGTTGGACCCAACTCAATGGCACTTAATAGCAAATGTCTCTTTATCATTATTAGCCCTTTAATTATAACAACTCTTTATAATTTTTAAATTTTATCATATTAACCACATATCACTTAGCCTCTTCCTGTCCCTCTCCCCATAAGATAATTAAGAAAATAATATTATCCTCAATTTATAGAGAATGAATCTTTGGTTTATTAAAGGAAACCTGATAGAAATGCTCTCAGTTAATAGACTGGGGACACTGAGGCTCAGAGAGATTCACTTGCCCAAGATCACACAATTTGTTAGTGTCACAGAGAGACAGAAGAGCATTTGTTATATAGTTCTAGCAGTACCTACCACTAGTTGGATGTTTATAGTGTGCTAGGTCCTATACATTAAATGCATTCAGCACCTGTTTTTATTAATCCTCAGGACAACCCCTCCTGGTAGGTGCCATTGTTTCCCCCATGTTACTTATGAAGGCACACAGGTGCTGCACAGTTAAGTGCCCTGCCTTGGGGAAGGAGCTTGAGTCTCTGAATGCTGCTGGCTCCATGGGCATGGACATGCATGGAGTTTGGCTCCCCAGCCTGCCAGCTCCCTCAAAGCATGAGCTCAATCAGACCTGACAGCCAGATGTCTGGGCTGGTGACGTCAGGGCTTAGGGCAAGGACTGAGGGGCAGCCAAGCTCTGGTTGGTAGCCCCCACCCAGACAGCTTCCCATGAACTGGGAGCCACATGGGAGCCAGAATGAAAGAGTGTGGCTGTTCCTCCCTGCTGAGAACATCCTGCTGATGGGCCTGGGGGCTGGTCTTTGTACATCAAAAACAGCCAAATGTTTATGGGTCCTTGAATGGAGTCGGCCCTGGGGCGAGTTAGGCTCAGTCTATGCAGTCTTCCTCCTTGCCACCACTAGAAAGGGCCCTAGTGACTGCCCCATCCCAGTGGTGCCTTCCTCTCCTCCGCCATAGTCCCCTCCATTCAGCCACTGCCACGTGACTACTCTGTGGTCTCTTCCCAGAGGGACATTTCACTCCACTCCCAGGCCTGGCCCTACCTCAAGAGATGCACCCAAGCTGGCCTCACCACTTCACCTGACAAATGCTTTGGTTTGAGTGCCAGGCAAAGCCTCGAGTCACTAGCAATGAAAGTTTCCTGTAGTGTCTCTCTTCCCAAGCCCTGGCACGTCTTCTCTGTTCTTGAAGGCTCCTCAGTGTCCAGATGTTTGGTGTCCTACGACCTGGCTGGAGTCCAGCCACACAGCGGCAGCATTAATGGAGCATGTAGGCATAAAGGCTTCTGCTGGGAAGATGGTGGTCAGTTTACTTAATTCAATTATAAACAAAAGCAGTAATTAGCTTGGGTGAGGGAGGGAAGGGAAAGGAATAAATCAAATCCAGGCTCCAGAAACACCTGTGGAAAGGGCTCCCCAGCCCAGGGGAATAAGAACTATAGTAAACAAACCATGAATGACCTTAGCTTACAGACTATTAATTTGCTGATTGTTGATGGGTTTGCACAGCCTGAAGTGGGAATAAAGCCATGGTCAGGCAGCAGCCCATTCTTGCTGTGTGTAAGCATTTAGTCATGGAATTAGCCAAGGTGGGCCAGTCCTGGATGGTCTGGGGCTATGCGCCTGGGTGGAGAGAGAAGGTTTGGACCCTGTCTCCACAAGGGAACACCCAATGGGAGCTACACCCTCTACAGACCTAGAGATAGAGCAGGGAGACTCAGATTTGCTCTTGGCTATAGCTATAGGACCAGGCAGAACCCAATAGGTACATGTATGACTCAGAACTCTTGGTAGTGACTTGAACCAGACTGAGGGGAGAGGAGTGGATATTATTCATTCAGAGAATCCATTTGAGTCATAGCAAGAGTGGGGACATAATTGAGCTTCATGAGACGTTCAAACACCTCCAGAACCCTCAGTGTCCACCCTCCTTTCTCACTCTCTATCATCTCTCTCCTCTCTCCTCTCTTGTCCTCTCTCTCTCTCTCTCTCTCTCTCTCTCTCTCTCTCTCTCTCTCTCCTTTCCTCTCTCCCTAATGCTCTCTCCCACATTCACATCCTTGCTTCCTGCACACAGTGGAAATATGACTTCCATTAACTCTCGAAATTCTATACCATTCTTGGTCTCAGTTTCTGTTTAAAATATATAGTGGGGAAAGACTCTGCTTTGCCTGGAAGACACGTGGTCCTTCTTGAACTAATAAACTAAAACCAGAAGAGTGAGAAGCTAAGATGGACTCAGTTTGGAAAGCCCATCAATGGTGACCACGAAGGAAAAGTTTTCAAAGACCAGGGCAGTCCCCTCTCTTCCACCATGTGGGTGGGGTGGTAGTGGGGAAGGGAGAGATCTCCAGATAAAAGGAGAGATGTTGGGTGTTACAGTACAGTCAGACACTGCACTCTACTGACAGGAACAAGAAAGACCTACAAGGAGTTTGAGCAGTGAGGTTACAGAGAAAGGAAAACATGATGACTGTCACCTGAAATGCCTGGGAAAAGGGCTTAGACTTTATTATATGGCCATGGAGAACCCACTGAAGTTCTTTTTTGCCAGGGTGGCGTGATCATTCATTCATTCAAACAACACCTCATTGATGCTTATTATATTCCAGTCATCGTGCAAGGTTCTGGGGACGGGGCCAAGGATTGTACACGGTCCTTCCCTCAAAGATCTCCTGGGCAGGTGAGAGATGGATCTATAAATGGATCATTGCAATTCTGGTATGGAAGAGACAGAGGCAGAGCTCCAGAGGCTAGGGTCTGGAGCTGTGTCTCAGCCCTTCAGAAGGCATGGGAAGTGGTAGGAAAGGGATCTTCAGAGGGTTGACACTCAGGCCAAGCCCTGAGGGCTGAGCAGATGTTTGCCATGTGGTTAGGAAGAAAGAGAGATGGGCTGGGGTGGGAAAGTCAGGCAGAGGAACAAGATGTGCAGTTTTCAGAGCTCACAATGCTGTTTGGAATGGCATAACAAGATCAGGAAGAAGCAAGACAGAAAGAGCTGGAATAAAAAGCAGCAGCCTGCTTGGGAGGCACACAGTGGGCAGTGAGGAGCCATGGAGGCTTACAAGCAGAGGGCACTAGGATCAGATGACAGTTTAGGGAGTCTGGCTGCACCACAGATCTGGAGAGGTGCGTATAAATAGGACATGAGGGGACAGCCTGCAAGGCCAGGTGAGAAGTAAAGAGGACATGGACTGAGGCAGAGGACATGGAGACAAGGGGTGGATTTGAGGGAGCTTGAAAGATAATTACTCAGGGCGTACTGGAGGCAGCCTGCGAGGTATACTGTGTACAGGGGCAGAGGTCACATGAGGAAAGGGATTTTAGAAGAGAATAACCAGTTATGTTGGGAGCATATTGATTTTGAGGGGCAAGAAAGACTTTCCAAAGGAATTACCCAATAGTGATATGAACAGGTGGGTCTAGAGTCAAGGGTACATGCATGCTAAGGACAGAGCCTTGAAAGTCATCCCTATGGGAAGGGTCTGGGAAGGAGACCTAGGAGCACCAATACTGGAGGGGCAGACAGAGGTACCAGCCCATGAAGCACATCAGCCAGGAGCCACCAGAGATGGCTGTCTCATAGTGTGTGCTCTCTGTTCCTTGCATGGCACTGGGACTTTAGCCAGGGGCATGGCTGCCTGGCTTCAGCCGAAGTCCTCAGTGAGGGGTGGCCATGTGCTAACGTTCTGGCCCCCAAATGGGAGCTGAAGTAATGTTGCAGCCTCTAAGTCCTGCCCTTAAAGTAGAGCTGCTAGCACCCTTTCCTCTTCTCCCCTTTCCTACTGGTGACAGGATCGCAGCAGCCATCCCAGACTAAGAAATTGAACTAGCACATTAAAGATGGCAGGACAAACAGAAGGAGCGGGTGCTGACACCATCACACTTCTTCTACCCCAGCCACAGGTCCAGCCTATTATGATAGAGAGGGAAATGAATTCTTTTCTTGGTTAAGCTGGGACTGGGGGTCTTTTGGCTCAGATGGGTAGGGAAGAGGCTGGGGAAACAGGGGTGGTCAGTGCAGCAAGCTCTGTGGAGAGCACAGAGGATAGTCTGAGGAGGACATGACAATGAGCTACTGGTGACCACAGTGAGGAAATTCAGTGGAACGGAGAGCCAGAGTCTAAGGTGGGTAGGTGGGCTGTGGATGCAGATTGAGTGGAGAAGCAAGCGTGGGCAACTCCAAAATAGTGGCCTGAGGTGAGGTGAGCTATATACCAGATTATCAGCCATGTGTAAACATGAAGAGACATTGTTGTTGTTAGGTGCCATCAAGTTGGTGTCCCACTCATAGCAACCTTCCATACAACAGGCAAAACACTATTGTCAGTGCTTCTCTGCTATTCATAGGGTTTTCAATGGTGGATTGATTTTGGGAAGTGGGTTGCCAGGTCCTTCTCCCAAGCCTACAGCACCTGGTGTTCTCAGGCAATCTCCCATCCAAGGACTAACCAGGCCTGGCCCTGCTTAGTTTCTGAGATCTGACAGGATCGGATGCCACAGTGCTACAGCTGCAGGCTGGAGAGATATTAGGTGAGGTTAACAGGGGGAGAGGGCATAGAGAAGCCCTTTCGTTGTGGATCTAGAAAACAGCCCAGGGCTAGAATGCGGTGCTAGGTTAGCCAGACAAGGAGAAGTATTGTAGGGACCTCCCAGATCACAGAGGCCCACAAAATACCCCAACATCATGAAGTAGGCCAGGAGAAAGGAGGTAACTGGCCAGGCATGGCTGCTTTTGGCCGTAAAGCAGGAGGTCTGGACAAGGGTTTGGATAGGATACTTCGTGAAGGGTTTGGGAAAGAAAAGGTAGGCAAAGTTCCTGGAAAGTTCCATCATCAGTACACATGGGTGGCTCCAATGTCTGCCCACAACTGCTTCTCTCAAGTTGAAGCTTTCACAGAACTACCAGTGTTAGAAACTCTGGCTCTCTGAGCTGATGTCTGCCAGGCAGACAGGACAAGGGCCCAGGGGCATATTGGGGGTCCAGTGGAGGAGGTTGGCAGGAAGAAGGAAAAATGGACTATAAGAAAGGAGGGAATGGACCCATCTCTTGGTCCTGGGCTATCTATCCTCAGAGCAGGAAGAGTGGAGACTGAAAAGGTCTGGGTCAGGAGGAGGTGCTGGGTAGACGGCTGAGGACACACCAGGCTTAAGGTTCCCCTGGAGAGTGGCTGGGAGACAGAGGCTCCAGTTCTCATGTCACCAGGGCTGAGGGGAGCAGTACTGGAATGTACCACAAGCCAGCATCCATTCCCTGGGGTGGACAGTGGGGAATCTCCAGCCCTGAAGTCATCGCCACCCGAGGAGCCTGGACCCCACCATGGAAAAAGGGTCCCAGAGGGGCGCCCGGCGCCGGCATGGATGAGCTCATAGCTGCTTGCTGTCTCTTCCCTCTTTTCCAGGCATCTCAGATTTCGGGATATCAGAAGCATCTGACATGGCAGAGGACAAGATGAGTGGTGTGATGTGGATGCAAGGTAGGATGGGGGCAGTAGTGCTGCCCTCCTCTCCAGTGCTGCTCCTGCCTCCCTACCTTTGTCCTGGGCCAGATATGGAAAGTCTGTTGGCCCCTCATTTTCCATTAAGGCACCAAATGGGCCCTATGCGATTTGGCCTCTAAGGAAATACACATGTGAAACCTGGAGGAAGGATTGTGCCCATTCACTCCTGTCAGCACAGGCGACATATCATACATTTGCTTTGAGAATGGAAGGCCCAGACCCCAGATGAATAGGAGATAGAGGGACTAGTCGGAGTGGCAGGAGCCTGGGGGCGCTGTGGGCATTGCAGGAGGAGGTGGGGGGCTGTCATGCAATGCTGTAGACAGAGCACAGTGCTAAGGGTCAGAAGATATGGCCCTGGCTCATGCTCTACCACTTTTTGCTGGGTAACCCTGGGGAGGCCAATTTCTTTCTCAGGGTTTCAGTTTTCTCTCAATAAGATGGAAATACCACCTGATCTTATAGTATCCTGAGGATCCATTGAAAGTGCCAAGGTGAATGTTTTAAAACTGTAAAGTTCTTTGCACTCAAAGGGAGCATAATATTAATGTAAATAAAATAAAAAAATATGGCTGCCACATTGCACAACCCCAGGGGGCAGCATTCCCATGGAGGCTTTAAGCATGGTACCCCCTGGGGCACAAGTCCCTTTACAACTGTAATGTGAGTGGTGCTCTCAGGAGTGCTTCCAACTTGCAGACCTGGGAAAATAGCTGTCTAGGAGGTACTTGGGTGAGAAATAGGACTGCCCTGCTTTGCTGACCATTTGGGTGACTCCCTGGGAGCCAGGTCTCTGCAGAAGTCCTTCTCAGGACATTCTAGTTTAAACAAATTTTGCTGCTTCCTAAGGGGAGGCTGCAGGAGAAAGCTGGTCCATGCCATCACATCCAGTAAAGCTAAGCCAAGAAGAGACAATGAAGAGACAGGGACACTCTGCCAGATCTGGCACTTGAAAAAATGGGATCAGATGTCCCTGGAGTACCCTGCCAGAACACCTATGAGTTTATCAACTATAAAGACTAGTTTTCAGGTTTGTACGGGGGATATTAGACTATCAGGGTTGTCATCATTGTCAACCACAGATCTTTTAGGTCAGAAGTGGTCTTGGAGGTTCAGCAGTCAGGCCTGATCCAACAGATAGAGTTTTCACTGTGGAAGATTAAGGAACAAGGAGTTCTATGCTCAGAGACAGCCATTCCTGCATCTGGACAGTTCTCCTAGTACCTAGAACTGTAGACCTTATAGTGGTGTCATTTCACATGCAAGAAGAATTTTCCAAAGGAAGAGAGGGAAGAAAATGAGCTCTCAGATATGGCATCTTTTATCTGTGCTAAGTACTTTACCTGCTATGTGCCCAGCATACAGCAGATGCTGAGTGAATAAGATGCCAAATGAATGAATGGATGAATAGCAGGGGAAAAAATCACTTAATATCCCAACTAACTGCAGTGATTCTCCTTCCTAAGGGAATGATAATTTTCTCTTTTGAGTAGATACCTTAGTGTTAAGTAAAGTACGTTGGAGGGTTATATGGTTTGCAAACCTATCCTCAGGGAAGAAAGATGGACAGCAAATGGAAATACATTGCTTAACACAGGAAAACAGAAAGTGGGTAGTTTTGGAGAGAACCCAAAAGTCCAGCTCAGGGTGACTTGGAATTGGGAGGAGGGGTTAGAGCTAGGTAATATGACAGCAGGAATGGACTACAGAGAGAGACAGCCAGTGAAAACAAGCAGCAGAGGGGACAGATGGACTTTTCAGTAAAGTAAAGTCCAGGGACCACTCTTGAAGCTATCACCTGAGCTGTGCTTGCAGGGATCCTACCTTTAAAACACCCCCCCCCCCAGAACATAGGTAAATGTGGCCATACTGGTAACCCTGGTATGTTGGGGTATGAAGGAATCTGAAGTAGATTGAGGGGCAATCTCACAAAACCTTAGTATTTAGACCAGTTTAGACAAACAAGTTGTTGAGAAAGTTATGGAGATAAAGATTGACCCAGTGGGTAAAAATCTATGTCTTTGTTTATTTACTCCTGTGCACAATTCTGTGTGAATTTAGTAGTCAACACTTCCAGCCATCAGAATTTTTGGAAATGGAATGGGCTTCCCCATACATGGACAGTGTTCCACGTCTGGAGGTTCTGAAAGAGAGTTCTTGTAAGTAGGATTCAAACTTCAAAGAGAGGGGGTTGAAACCCTAGGTCACTCCCAATTCTGATAGTCTATGATTCTGTTAAAATGTTCAAGAAAGGCCTTCTAGTCATTGAGCCAATATATGCCTCCCTATATCTTCCATTACTCTGAAGCAATACTGGCAATGTCTTGGCCTTCGTTCAAATGTGAGTCCTTCAAAGACTTGAGAAGAGCTGTCACAAACAGATCCTTGGATGTCCTCCAAATCTCATCTCTCTCAATTTGAACAAACATCTAGACTACACTCTCCAGCTTCGCTTGCAGTTAGAGGCATCCACGTGACTAAGTTATCGTCAGTGAAATCAGAGCAGGAATTATGTGCGCCATTTCCTGGCCTGGCCCATTCAAAACCTCCCATGTACTGCTCCTTGTTCTTTCCATTTCCATTGACCAGGATGTGACACCCAGGGTGACTTTGGAAGCCACATGTTAAGGATGGCAGTTATCATCAATGGGCTTCCTCACATAGAGAGTCAATGTACAAGGGGTATGTCATATTCTCCAAGCTTATTTGACTACACCATCTTTTATTTGTGGTTTAGGTTGCAAAACGTCTCTACATGGCTTTCAAAGCCCTCCTGGCTCTGACTCTAGAACCTTTTCATCCTTATTTTCTGCTGCTTCTCTGTGAATCTTGTCCTCCAAACAAACTTTCCCAAAACCTGTCAGATTTCTAGGAAACCAGAAACTCCAGAACTGAGCACCACTGGCAAGCAGGTTTGTGAACTTTGCCATGACCTGTCTTGTCTCTTGTTTCTGGTGTTTTCCTCCCTCTAAATGGTTTTTCCCTTATCTTAGATCCCTCCATATTGAGCAAATGCATCCTCATTAACAATACCAGCCTTCCAAGATCTCTCCATTGCTCTAACTCCTGTACACTGTGAATAAATAGTGCCCATCACAGTCATTAAAGAGTTCACAAATATTCCAGTTCTCTTCCTAAGCAAATGAGAATATTGCACTTCTCTGCCTCTTTTGACACTAGCTTTGAGGGCTGGGCATAAACCTCAGTGGTGGAGCACATACCTAGCAGATATGAGGCCTGGGTTCAATCCCCAGCACTAGGAGAAGAAGAAGGAAAAAGAAGAAAAGAAAAAGGAGGAGGAGGAGGAGGAGGAGGAGGAAATTAGTTCTGCTTTGGCTAATGTAGCCGTAAATGATACGTGTCACTTCTAAGTAAATGCTTGAAAACCCAGCACATATTTAACCATATTGTCTTTCCCTCTGCTGCAAGCCTGGCAAAGTTACAGATGGAGGCTGCATCATCAGTCTGGATCTCAGAGTGGAAATGATGTAGAGCAAAGCCACAGCCAACCCGCAATGTACATAGAGTGTGAGTGAGAGATTCTGTTATCAAAGGCTTTAGAAATTTTGGAGTCTTTCATTACCACCCCTTAACCTAGCCCAAGCCAACCAACACAGAAACAGAGCATAATTCACCACATTCTGTTCTTACTGCCATGGTGATCCTAAAACACACAGAATTGGGTCACCCATCAGTACAGGTTCATGGGTGACTACTAGAGCAAACCCTCCCTCTGACCCATTTTAAACATCTAGCATGAAAACTAAACTGTTGCTGTATGAACTCCTTAAGATGTAGGGACTGTATTACTTCAGAATAATCCAGCCTATCCAGACTATCTTTAGATGTCCTGCATATGTGCCTGTTTTGACCTTGGTAATAACCCCAGATTGACAATAGTCTCTGTCACAGGTATATCCATCATCATTGCCTCCTCTTCCGATTCCATCATCCCCACCACCAAAAAATCTGATCTCTGCCAACATCCCCACTACTACCACTTCCAATTTTATTGACACAATTATACCTACCATCCCCACTAAGTACCAACTCCCACCTTCATTGCTGTATTACAAATGCCATCCCCTTGATAACCAATAGTGTCATCATCTTCACTATTACCATCTCTCCACCACCATCACTATCACTACCACATCACCTCACTATTATTGCTCATACTCCTTTCTCTATCATCTCCTCCTTTGCTGCCACTAACACCATGACTCATACAATCACTTTTTTTCTTATCTTTTTTTTCTTTTTTTTTTTTTTTCTGTTGTGCTTGAGTTGAACCCACGGCCTCACACATACTTTGCAAGTGCTCTACCACTGGGCTGCAGACTGAGACCATTTTTTAATTTTTTTATCTTGAGACAGCATCTCACCAAGTTAATCAAGCTGCCTCTGGCCTCAAACATGCAATCCTCCTGCCTCCACCTCCCAAGTTGCCAGGATTACAGGCATGCACCACTACTCCCAACCCATACAATCACTTTCATCATCATACTATAATTATCTCTACAATTACCTCCAATGTCAGCATCAATATTATCTTCACTATCACTAGAACCAGCACTACCTCAATCATTCCCCTCATCACTTCCTATAGTATTATTATTTCAAATCTCACTATTATTGTATTCTCATTATAAAAATTGTCATTGTAAGTTAGGTACCATGGCCCACATCTATAATATCAGCCTGAGGCAGGAGGATCACAAGTTTGAGGCCAGAAGCAGCATGCATGACTTAGTGAAACCCTGTCTCAAAAAAATTTTTTTAAAGGAGACTAGGGATACAACTCAATGGTAGAGCACTTGCCTAGCACATGTGAGGCCATGGGTGCAATTTCTGAGTACTGAAAAAAAGTGTCATTATCACTTTCTCTACCTCAATCATTCCACTATCACCTCCAGCTTCACTGCCACCATTGCTATTGAATACTACAAGCCATTCACAGCTCTCCCATCTCCCCTTGTTCCACCCTCAAGGAGTCTTGCAAGCATTATTTACTCTAAGAATATCCTTAACACTGCACTAGTTAAGGAGATGTGCACTAAACTGAACGTCTAGCTCACATGGGTGCAGTATGAGTGATGAGGCTTGCTCCCCCAGGGAGAGGCCTAATCATCTCTCCTTTTTGGCTTGAACTTTTTTTCCCGACTCCTCTCTCTCCCATGTGGCAGCCACATGGGCCTGGAAAGGCCAGAGCAATGGAGCAAATGTAAGATGTTCCTGTGTTTCTTGAGCTCCCTTTTGTGGCTTTCTGGTGAGTGCAGACACATCCAAGTCTTGGGTTTGGACCTAGAGGCAGTAGATGGAGCAGGTCTGTTAGCTGATTTTGGTTATGGGCCATTTGGACTTACTTATTTGGTCAAGACATTCTTCACATCATCTAGCATGGCTCACTAGAGTTCTCATTTTTATATTTTATTTAAATCTTTATTTTTTATCAAAGTAATACATGTACATATTTTGAAAGTAAAATGTACTACAAGGTTCATAATGAAAAACACCAGACTTCTGGGCCAATCCTGCTTGCTCCTGAGGTCTCTCCTGAGGAAAGCACTTTGAATTGTTTTAACAACTCTGTCTGGTCTTTATTTCCATACTTTCAAACGACATGATAATGCTGGCATTTCTTGTATATTTTACCATTAGGTTTTATCTATTATCCTTGCAATATGGAAAACAAATATTTAGCCCTCTTACACCACCAGTCACTCACCCACACGTGTTGTTGTTGTTGTTAGGTGCCGTCGAGTTGAGTCTGACTCATAGTGACCCTATGTACAGCAGATCAAAATGCTTGCTGATTCTGCGCCAGGCAAACAATCTTATTTACGTTTAAGCCCATTGTTGCAGACACTGTGTCAATCCATCTGGTGGAGGGTTTTCCTCTTTTGCGTTGACCTGCCACTCTTCCAAACATGATGTCCTTCTCCAGGGATTGTTCTCTCCTGACTACATGTCCGAAATATGTAAGACGCAGTTTGACCATTCTTGCTTCCAAGGAGCACTCTGGTTGTACTTCCTCTAGGACAGATTTGTTGGTTCTTTTGGCAGTCCGTGGTATATTCAATAGATGTCTCCAGCACCATAATTCAAAAGCATCAATTCTTTTTCTGTCTCTCTTGTTCAATGTCCAGCTTTCACAACCATATGATGCCACTGAAAATACCATGGCATGAGTCAGACGCACCTTTGTCTTCAATGTAACATCTTTGCTTCTCAATACTCTAAAGAGATCTTTTGCCACAGCTTTTCCTAGAGCAATGCGTCTTTTGATTTCTTGACTGCTGCTTCCGCGGGTGTTGATTATAGAGCCAAGCAAAACAAAATCTTGGACAACATCAATATTTTCTCCATTTATTGTGAAGTTGTGTGCTGATCCAGGTGTAAGGATTTTTGTTTTGTTGATGTTTAGTTGCATCCCATATTGAAGGCTATGATCTTTGATCTTCATCAGTAAATGTTTTAAAACGTCTTCACTTTCAGCAAGCAGAGTTGTGTCATCTGCATAACGCACGTTGTTAATGAGTCTTCCTCCAATCCTGATGCCATGTTCTTCCTCATAAAGTCCAGCTGCTTGGATTATTTGCTCAGCGTATAAATTGAAGAGATAGGGTGAAAGTATACAGCCCTGACACACACCTTTTTCAACTTTAAACCACTCAGTGTTTCCTTGTTCTATTTGAACAACTGCCTCCTGGTTCATGTACAGATTTCTCATGAGCACAATTAGGTGTTCTGGTATTCCCATTTTCTGAAGTGTTATCCATAATTTGTTATGATCCACACAACAAATGCTTTTGTGTAGTCAATAAAACATAGATAGACATCTTTGTGATATCCCTGATTCCCCACCCTCTTCTGAATCCCGCTTGATTTTCTGGTAATTCCCTGTCTATATACTGCTGCAGTCGCTTCTGAATGATCTTTAGTAGAATTTTGCTGGTGTGCAATATTAATGATATTGTCCGATAGTTTGCACATTCAGTTGGATTGCCTTTTTTGGGAATAGGCACAAATATGGATCTCTTCCAGTCAGTTGGCCAAGTAGCTGTTTTCCAAATCTGTTGGCATAAACATGTTAACACCTCCAGTGCTGCATCTGTTTGTTGAAACATCTCTATTGGTATCCCATCAATTCCTGGAGCCTTGTGTTTCACCAGTTCTTTCAAGGCAGCTTCTACTTCATCCTTCAACACCATTGGTTCCTCTTCATATGCAACCTCTTGGAATGGTTGGTCATCTACCAATTCTTTCTTGTATAATGACTCTGTGTATTCTTCC
>VMDO01003920.1:0-49628 GCA_007922755.1 Pedetes capensis
AGGAATGGTGTGAAAGCTCACCTAGGTGGGCTTCCTCCTACTGGACTTGGCTGAGCCTCCTCTTCCCCACTACAATGGCGAATACCTGCTTCCAGCCCTGCCTTTCTCACATGCTCCCATTTTCTGAACATCACTCTTTCAAGCCCGTTTTCATAAACCAAAATAACCCCTGCTTCTTGTGTGCTATCTCGCCCAAGCTCTAGACACGTGATGTCTTGATACATGGGGTACATATCTGATCGTGTCTAGTGGTCTCCGCTTACTTCCTCTTCCAAGGTCATGTGGCTTCTTTCTCCCAAGTCCTCTGTCCTGAGCCCAGCAGCAAATGGTCCTTCTAATCAATCACACAAATCCAAAGGAGCAGTTCGCCTTCCCTCACTCTGCTCTCAATGCCTTAGATCCCTTGCCAGGAACCCACTTCTGGGGCATCTTGAGCCCTGCAGAGCAAATCCAGCCTGTTTTAAGTCATTCACCTGGTGCTGAGTCCACAGGATGCAAATGTTTCCTTGGCAAGGGCCTCAGGAGAAGCACCCACAGCCCCAGAGCAGAGCTGACAGGCCTCCACGTGCCTAGCTGGGCAGCACCTCCTTCATCACCCAGAATCCTCCGCGGTCCAGAGCCAGGCATCGTCGCTGCCACTGTAAACGTTGATATTTTGTTCTTATCAATATTCCCTGGGATATAAAAACACATCTCAGCTGGGGGTGGTGCACACCTAGTGAATCCTAGCAATTCTAGAGGTAGAGGCAGGAGGATGGCAAGTTCGAGGCTAAGGCCACGCAGTGTCACTTTGCAAGACCCCAACTCAAGATAAAAAATAAAAATTGGTGTGGAATGCACCTCAGAGTAGAGCACTTGATAGTATACGAAAGGCCCTGGTTCAACCACCCATGACCACAAATAAATATTTTTAAAAATTAAAAAAAAAATCTCAATCTCTCTCTCTCTCCCTCTCTCTCTCCCTCTCTCTCTCTCTCTCTCTGTCTCTCTCTCACACACACGAACACGCACACACACGCCACATTCTAAACTGACAGGAAGTGCATCAGGCAAGGGGCGGAGCGCACATGTGTACCACCAAAAGAAGTGCCTGGAACTTTGTGTGTGTTTGGGAGGAGACAGCTGTTTGGGGCCTCTCCCCAAGACAATGAGTGTGCAAGGGAAGTTGGGGCAAGTGTGTATCACAGTTCAAACAATAAGGACGTCTAGCAAGAAGCCCTTGGGAAGGCGATTCCTGAATGGGCAACAGTTCAAGGATGGCATCCAGGCTCCGCCCACCTGTGTCTCCGTAGCATCTCCCCTCCAGGCTGCCAGGTGTCACAACAGCATCCAGCGAAAAGTATCAGTGCTTTCCTCTGTGAGTCCCTTTAATTAGGAAGCCAGCCTTTCCTTAAGACCTCTTCCCTCCATTCATACCCAGGCAGCACCCTTTCCTCTGTTGTCCTCTTTCTTAGCACTGGATGGCAGGCCATAGGAAGCTATGGGACAGAGGCAAGGGTACAATGGCTGGTGAGTAATCTGCCAACACTGACTGTCCGCTGGGCTAGGGCCGAATGACAAGGATGGAAACACTTTTCCTGCCTGGACCTTGGCTGATCCCCCTTTGTACTGTTTTGGAAATGGTAAATGGTAAATGATCACTCTTTCTTTACAGCTAGCCGTACCTCAGAAGTGAAGGTGTAGATACTCAGTGTCATCATTTTGGGTCACTAATAACAACAACAAACAATTATGAGTAACAAAGTTGCCAGTGGCTCGCCTGTGATCAATCCCAGCAACCCAAGAAGCTGAGGCAGGAGGATCTCAAGTTCCAGGACAGAGACAGCCTGCACAACTTAGCGAGTCCCTGTCTCAAAATTAAAAAATAAAAACAAGACTAGAGTGGGACTCACTGGTAGCAGACTTGCCTAGCATATGTGAATCCATAGGTTCAACTCCCGGTACTGCAAAAAGGAAGAAAAATTTTAAAGAATTTCAAAGGCAATTTTTATCTTTCTAGGCACCAGGAGAAACTTGAGCAAGAATTATATTCTTAAGCTCATGTACCCAAGACACAAATCCTACAAAGGCTGCCTTAGTCATCTTAGATTGGTACAACAAAAGTAGCACAGGCTGACGGCTTAGATGACAGACATTTACTTCATACAGTTCTGGAGATGGAAGTCTGAGATCAGGGTGGCGGCATGGCTGGGTCCTGGTAAGGGCTTTCTTCCTGCTTTGCAAGATGGCTGCCTTCTCGCTGTGTCTACACATGGCAGAAAGAGAACTAGCCAGCTCTGTGGTCTCTTCTTATAAAGACACCAATATCATTCATAAGACCTCAACACTCATCAATAATTACCTCCCAAAAATCTCCACCTCCTAACTCCATTAAACTGGGGATTGGGGTTTTAACAAGTGAATTTGCTGAGACAGACATTTAGCCCACATCAAGGACAGAGTGTAAAGAGAAGAGGAGTGGTTGGCAGTACCTAAACGCACAGCCCAGCTCCAGGTTAACAGTGAGCAGCACCTAGGGAGTCGTGTCTGAGGCTCACCTGGGTCTCCACAGAGGGCAGTTGAACCAAAACACAGTGATTGAAGGGGCCAACTATTATAGAAATTAATTTCACTCTGGAGTGTGTGAAACCTGCAAATTTGTGGATAAGGAGTATTAGCAAGGAACATCAGAAAATAATGGCTGGCGCAGGGACATAGAAGTCAGATTCTGGGCTGGAGTCCAAACTCTGGCCATGAATCATGGCGCCACCTTGGAGAAGGCCATCCAGGTAGCAAGGAGCCACCAGAAAATCACGTAAATGATGGGGAGTATGTTCTGAGTCAGCAGCCAGAGGGAACTGGGATTATTCACAAACCCAGGGCCCTGGCAAATGCAACTTTGAAATGTCATGCTCACTGACACCAGTGAAAACCGGGCCAGACACTACAGAACCTGGCAGTTCCACAAACTTCCGTGACAGTGCCTCTTCCACAGAAAAGAGAAGGAGGCTTTCTACCTCTGCTCACATGTCCCACCTCAGCCTTTCCTCTGCCCCAAACTCTCAAGTATCTGGTGTTTCTGTGGGGACAGGGGACTCCCAATCCTGCTCCCCCAAACTTCTGAAGTATTTCACCCTCCTGGGACTGTATCCTGTGCCTTGCCTCTTCTCCAATCTGTTCATTAATTTATATATATATATATATATATATATATATATATATATATTTCCTCTCCTAAATACCATTACTTCCAGGACTGAGTTGTTGTTGTTGTTAGGTGCCGTCGAGTCGGTATCCGACTCATAGAGACCCTCTGTACAACAGCGGAAACACTATTGTCAGTGCTTCTCTGCTATTCATAGGGTTTACAATGGCAGATTGATTTTTGGGAGGGGGTTGCCAGGTCCTTCTCCCAAGCCTACAGCTTCTGGTGTTCCCAGGTGGTCTCCCATCCAGGTACTAACCAGGCCCGACCCTGCTTAGCTTCCAAGATCTGGCGGGATCAGATGCCACAGGGCTCCAGGACTGAGAGGTCACCTAAATGCTGTCCAATCAGGGAGCTACTAGTTGACTCAGGGTCACAAAATCCCCCATCACCTTCTCCCTCTCCCATTCCCACATGGAATTTCATGTCTACCTATGGGAAATTCCACCAGGAGAAGACTACGGTCCCTGAAGTCATTACTCTGTTCTGTCTGCAGCTAAGGCAAAATTCCTCTGGAGAAATTATTGTTCTTTTGCTTTGGAGGCAACACAGCAAAGTGGATACAGGTACAAGCTCCAGGGTCAGAGGACTTGGGTTCAGATTCCTATTGCTACCCTTTGTCAGCTGTGCGCACTTTGATGCTTCTGTGCCCAGATGTTCTCTACCTGGGAGACAGAGACAGAGAAGAGGAAGAGGGGATAATAGGAAAGACCTCATCAGATTGGTGTGAGGATGTGACGGAATGTGGACTGAATGTCTTTCCCCAAGTTCATACGTTGGACTTCTAATCACTCCATGGGATAGTATTGAAGGGGATCTTTGGGAAAGGATTAAGTTTAGATGAGGTCATGGGGTGGGGGCCCCACCATGAGATGAGTGTCCAATAAGAAGAGGAAGAGACCAGAGATTACTCTGTCTCTGCCATGTGGAGATATGGTGAGAAGGAGGCTGTGTGTGAGCCAGAAAGAGGGCTCTCATCAGAACCAAATTGCCCCGCATCTTAACCTAGGATTGGCTGGCCTCTTGTTGTGGTTGTTAGGTGCCATCGAGTCAGTGTCCGGCTCATAGCGACCCTTCATACAACAGATGAAACAGTATAGTTAGTGTTTCCTTGCTATTCATGGGGTTTTCAATGGCTGGTTGTTTTTTAGGAGTGGGTTGCTGGGTCCTTCTCCCAAACCTACAGCACCTGGTGGGTGTTCCCAGGTGGTCTCCCATCCAAGGACTAACCAAGCCCGACACTGCTCTGCTTCTGAGATCTAATAGGATCAGATGCCACAGTGGCACAGCTGCAGGTGGCCAGCCTCCAGGACTGTGCATAATAAATATGTGTTGTGTAAGCCACCCCATCTCTGGGTTTTGATTGTAGCTCAAATTGCCTAACACCATCAGTTAATGCATGAAAATAGGATGCCTGGAGAAGTACTTGTGGACATTTGTCAGGTGTTAAAGCTTGGTTGGCAATAATAGGAAAGACAATTTGCCAATTTGACTTTTTTTATTTTGCCTTTAAATATTATTTATCTTAATTACTGAGTTCATTGATGCTTCCTTAACTTTTGCACAGAAGAAAAGTGTCTCACTCCCCTCACCTCGTCCCAGCCCTGGTCACCATTTTGACACTTAGTAAGTGCTCATTGACAGTTAGTTGTTATTTATGAAATCATTTATAGACAAAAAATGTATTCGTTACTGAAACATGTACAAGGAATTGTGCTGGTGCTTGTTTTCTAATTGTTCTGGTGAAGCAATCCATTTATAGATCCCCTCTCTGGTGTTCCTGGGTCGTTAGGTCCATTGTGATTTATGGGCAGGCCAGAATGTGATGTGGAAATAGCATAAGTCATGCCACAGCCTGTCCCAGAAAGATGTATGACCCGTACAAAAGACCCAGCCTATATTCGGGTGGAAGAGGTTTGGCCAGACCATCAATCTCCACCTGGGTCTTTCTCTTAAACACAAAACAAATTCCTGGTGGTCCTTTTTGCCTCTCAGTCCTGCCTGCCTCCTTTGGGCTGGCTCCTTTCTCTTGTCTGACCTGGAACCTACAGAAATGTGTCTCACTTCATATTACATTTCAGCCACCCATAATAGATATCCCTCCTGATTATGGCAGGCATTATGACAAACACCACCAAGAATATTTCTTTGTAGGTCCCCCTGGATTTCCTCAGCCCTTTTTCTTTCATGGAGTTTAAAGCAGTTTCTTGTTGTTGTTAGGTGCCGTCAAGTTGGTATCCAACTCATAGCAATCCTATGTACAACAGGTGAAAGACCATTGTCAGTGCTTCTCTGCTGTTCATAGGGTTTTCAATGGCAGACTGATTTTTGGGAGTGGGTTCCAGGTCCGTCTCCCAAGCCTACAGCACCTGGTGTTCCCAGGAGGTCTCCCATCCAAGTACTAACCAGGCCCAACCCTGCTTGGCTTGGAAGACCTGACAGGATCTGATGCCACAGTGCTACAGCTGCAGGCAAAAGCAGTTTCTAGAATCCTCCTATTATTACATCTTTCTCAAGCATCAATGGAGAAGACATACTGGCTCATCTGTTTGCTAACGATTTGTTGTTGTTTGGTGCTGTTGAATCATGTCTGACTCATAGCGACCCTCAGCATTTTCAATGGCTGTCTGGGGGATTGTTTCAAGAGTGGGGTGCCAGGCCCTTCTCCTGTTTTTGCGGTGCTAGGGATCAAACCTAAGGCCTCAGAGAATGCAGATGGGCACTCTACTAACTGAGCTAAACACTAAGGATTTGTTATTGCTGTTGTTAGGTGCCATGGAGCTGGTGTCCGACTCATAGCAACCCTATGTACAACTGATGAAACACTATTATCAGTGCTTCCCTGCTGTTCACCCTAAGGATAGGCACTATGTAAAGCAAACTCACACCTTGGCTCATTGCTGCATAATGAAGCAGCCCAAGCTGTTCTCAGAGGCCATGACTCTGAGTCTTCTTTCCAGTAATCTCCCAGGTCCCTCTTCCTCTCCTCACTGGTGTTCTTGCCTGAAGGATTTAAGTACATAGAGTTTAATTAGAGCTTCAATGAAAAGCACCAAATCTTTCTTACTGGTAACCCTATTGCTCTTCCTAATGTAATCGACAGTGCTGGCATGCCTTTGGTCATCCTCCTGGGTGTTGGTCAAGAATGTAGAAAAAGGAAAGAGCAGAGGTATTGGACATGTGTGCAGCCCAAGTCCAAATTCAGCGGGATTACTGGGAAAGACCTTGACCATAGTGTCCCCATGAACAGCCCAGACCCAGACACTACAGCAGGGGAGTCAGCCCTGAACTCCCATGAACTAAAAGGCACCACCAGGGAATTCTGACTTTGGACTTGGAGTCCGGAAATCAGTCTTCATCTAAGACATATGCCTAACAGAGTGTGTGACCTGAGAATGCAGACTCTATCTGGGTCTTGATGCCAAATCTAAAACATGAGGGATTTAGACTACATAAGTGGTTTTCTACAAGGGTTCCTCTGATAAGAGGAAGTGCCTCAATGCCACTGTGGAACAGGCACAGGGCTCCCAAGATTATAAGGCCCAAGAGCCACCATGTTTAGGCCAAGAACATTGAGTCAATGACTCAATGTAGCCTCTTGATGCAAGCAAGAGACAGCGATCATGAGATACATGAAGCATCTACAGGTAAAATATGCTGCTCCATTTCATCTATCTTATACATGGAGTTTGGGCCTGCAGCTATAGCCCTGTGGCATCCGATCCCATCAGATCTCAGAAGCTAAGCAGGGTCGGGCCTGGTTAGTACCTGGATTGGAGATCGCCTGGGAACACCAGAAGCTGTAGGCTTGGGAGAAGGACCTGGCAACCCCTCCCAAAAATCAATCTGCCATTGAAAACTCTATGAACAGCAGAGAAGCACTGACAATAATGTTTCCCCTGTTGTACACAGGGTCGCTATGAGTCAGATACCGACTTGATGGCACCTAACAACAACAAATACATGGAGTTTACCACCTACGATTTCGTCCAAATAAACATAAAATAAGAAAACAAAGGGGCCGGGCGTGGTGGCACACGCCTGTAATCCCAGTGGCTCAGGAGGCGGAGGCGGGAGAATCGCAAGTTCGAGACCAGAGGCAGTCTGCGTAATTTAGCGAGACCCTGTCTCAAAAAGTAAAAAAAATGGGCTGAGGTGCAGCTCAGTGGTCCAGCACTTGCAGAGCATACAGGCACAAGGCCCTGGGTTCAACTCCCAGTACCAAAAAATAAAATAAAATAAAATAAAATAAGAAAGCAAAGCAAAACAAAGCAAAAAAGGATGAAATGGGGGTCATCTCGAACCTTTCTTTTGTTCTCACTAGTCAATGGCTCCATGAAAACAAAGTGATGCATTTAATAAATTTACCCTAGGTCAATGCCCTCCAGCCATAGACTGTCAGGAGCACGTTGATGTTGAACAAGCTAGGTTTATTCATCACCGCAGCAAGAATGAGTGCAGCACACAGAACCACGGTCAAGGGTGTTAGAAGGAACTGACAGGATCCGGGCTTTTGTTAGGTCCTTAGGGAGGGTGGGTGTTGAGGAAATGGGGATTTGGTCGAGACTGGATGCTGGCTGGAAGGTGGAGAGATTGTATGATTGGATGTAATAATCCATCTTCTCTCTAGTAAGGGCAGAGCAGAGCAAGGAGAAAACTATAATTGGTGAAGAAGGATCAGTCACTCGTTGGTATTTTACGGTTGGCACCGTGGCCTTGGTTTGTCTCGCTTCATCAGAGTGACCTCGCCTGATGTTGGCTGTCCTGTGAGATTGTTTACGTGAACAGAAGAACAACAGATTCAGCTCTGAGCTGCAGACCAGCTTAGGGTAACACTGAAGGCCAGCTGGGAACGCAAGACCAGCTCCCACCTGGCAGGGGCTGCGTTCTATTTCATTATTTTCCACCACTCTCAAAACTACGCATTCTCACTTCAGGACAGAATCTTCAACCACCACTCCCCTACCTGAGAGTCCCGCAGTACGATCGGGTAATTCTCTGCACATCATTCACTGCTCCGAACATCATTTCTGAGCTCATTTATGAGGAAAAAAATCACTCTCAAAGTGTCTTCCTCCCCGGGTACTTTTCCTTTTCTTACCTACCCCACTCTCCTCCAGGCAGAAATAACTAAAATGATGTGGAAATTCGTCTTCTTTGGGCTCATAGCCTTAGGAAATGCTGGGAGGTACCAAATAATGAACAAAGAACAAAAAGGGACAAGGATGAAAATGTGACAAAATGATACATGGAATTTTTCATAAATGCTGCTCACTGCCCCGGTCAGCTAGCTGGAATGGACACTGCCTGATTGTTCATCAGCCCCGTGGCTTTCTTGACATCAAGGTGGATTCTTGTATAAAGAAATAATTTGGATGACACCTGTGTCCCCTTTCAGGAAAACAGAACTGAAGTGAACATGTTCAATAGACATTTTATTCTTTGGGGAATGAAATAGTGAAGGGGCTATGAGACCAAATTGTACTTGAGCTTTTAGTACATGGTGTTGTTGGGTGCCATCGAGTCGAGTCCAACTCATAGCAACCCTGTGTACAAGAGAAGGAAACACTCCCTGACACTGTGCCAGGCCTGCACTATGTCAGTGCTTCTCTGCTATTCATAGGGTTTTCAATGGCAGATTATTTTGGGATTGTTTTGGGAGTGGGTTGTCAGATCCTTCACTCATTTTTTGCAGTGCTGGGGATCAAACCCAGGGCCTCAGAGACTGCACAGCAGCACTCTACCAACTGAGCTAAAGGTGGTGAATATCAGTTAAGTTATTCTCACACATATACACAAATATATGTGCTCTGTTGAGTTTTAAATATATACACATGTATTTTCTATGACTTCCTTGTAGGAAAAGGTCACTTCCTAGCCTAAAAGATTAGGAAGAAATATGCAATGAGGATATTTTAAGTCCCTGGTGTAGGCTTCCCTTATCCTTGCTCAACCCCCACAGGCCCACTGCCATCCTGAAGGTCTCAGGATGAGAATGGCAGTGGAGTAGAGCAAATAACCCTGGCTGAAGAATCAAAAGACCCACACTCCAGCCCCATAACTTACTGAGAGTACGATCCTAAATATGTCACTTAGCTCTGGGGGATTCCAGTTTCTTTGGCTCTCTAAAGGTCGATTTAGACAGGAGGTTCTTCAAAGCCCTTTCCAGCTCCATTGCAAACCCTCTCTTCATCAGAAAGAGTTACTTCTTACATGGTTGGCTGGTCCTTCTGGTGTGAGATCTACAGTTTAGGCTTTAAGGTAAGTGCAGTCATGCATCACTTCACAGCAGAGATATGTTCTGAGAAATGTGTGGTTAGGCAAGCTCACCATGGTGTGAATGTCACAGAGAGCACTTACACAAACCTAGGTGGTGTGGGTCAATCACAGGACATGGCTTCTTGATGTAATGAACACATGGCAATTATGGGCTACATGAGGCATAGATAGCACAGTATACTATTTTACACTAATCTTATTTTTTTGTTTTGTTTTGCTTTGTTTTTGTGGTACTGGGGACAAAACCCAGGATGCTACACATGCTAAGGGAGTGCTCTACCACTAAGCCTCACCCTCAGCCCGACACACTTATTTTTTTATATAAGTAAGAGCATACCCTAAAATAATGGCAAGAGCACAGTATACTAAATACATCAAACAGTAACTGTCAACTATTATTATGTACTATACATAGTTGTGTGTGCTGTATACTTGTTTAAGACTTTTATAAGACTACCAGAGTAGTATGTTGCACTACTACACTATGACAGCTACAGTGTCATTATGGGATAGGAATTTTTCCGCTCCCTTATAATCTTATGGAGTCCGCTGGTGACCTATTGGTTGGTTTTGCACTTTTCACATCCATTCACCCTATGTTTAATTTAAAACACTGTGTTCTGTTGTAAAGTTCCTATTTTTTGTTTTGCCTCCACATTCTCAGTTCCTGTGTTTTGGGTGAGTGCTCCCTCCCCGTGTGCACCAATCAGAATAAGTCCACAGTTTGAGCTTCAGTGTTTGATTGGCAAATACAAATATGTACCTTAAGTTTGTGTACAGTCACACCACCCTGGCATCCAATCCATCTAATCTCAGAAACTAAGCAGGGTCAGGCCTGGTTAGTCCTTGGGTGGGAGACTACCTGGGAATACTGAGTACAGGCTTGGGAGAAGAACCTGGCAACCCACTCCCCAAAACAACCAGCCATCAGAAATGCTATGAATAGCAGAGAAGCACTGACCTAGTGCCAGGCATGTTACAGTGTCAGGTAGTGTGTTGTTCTGTTGCACTTAGGGTCTCTATGAGTTGTACCCAACTCAACGCCATCCAACAACCACAACAAAAACTTAAGTTTACTCAATCTAAGCATTACCTTCCAACTAGTGAGGAGAACCAAGAAGATTTGAACTGGGAAGATATGCATCCGAAGATCTGACGACTGATTTATAGGAAGTAAGAGGGGGAAGAGAACATATTAAGAACTATGGGGACTAGCAACGGTAGGGCTCCATCAGAAAAAATGGCCCAGCTTTCTCATGGGAAGTGTGGGCCAAGGCTGGGGGAAGACTTTGATGTAAAGAGATCTAAAATGTTATCATCTTTTCTTTTCCAATACTGAGGATTGAACCCAGGGCCTCACTTAAGTATCTTTTGCATCATAGAATATTTGTCATATTCTAGATAGCTTCCCCATGCCAAATGGGCTGTACCCTTGTGTCCACATCCCCCATACTTCAAGATATCACTCTTCTGATATTTATCATTGATGAGTTTCCATGTCCTAGAATTTTACGTAGATGAAATCATGCAGCGTCTAAAAAAATCTTTAAAACAAACTACTAACCCATCACAATGTATGGAACTTATTTGAATACTGATTTAATTCTATAACACAATCAAAGAAATGTGTACTGATGGAGTATTTGGCAATATGAAAGAATTATTGCTAATTTTTTTGAGCTATGACAATGATATTGTAGGTATTTTCAGAAAAAGCATTTATCCTTGTTGTTTGTTGCTAGGTGCTGTCAAGTCAGGTCCAACTCATAGTGACCCTATGAACAAGAAATGAAACTTGACTCAGCACTTTAGCAATGCCTGGCACTATGTGAGTGCCTCTTTGCTATTCATAGGATTTTCAGTGGTTGATTGTTTCAGGATTACTTCGGAAGTGGATCGCCAGGTCCTTCTCCCATTTTTGTGGTGCTAGGGATGAAAATAGCCTATAGCCTTAGCACTGTGGCTTTTGGTCTTGTCAGATTTTGGAAGCTAAGCAGGGTCATACCTGGTTAGTACCTAGATGGGGGACCACCTGGGAACACCAGATACTGCTGGCTTGGGAGAAGGACCTGGCAACTCATTCCCAAAAATCAATCCACCCTTGAAAACCCTATGAATAGCAGAGAAGCACTGACAATAGTGTTTCACCTGTTGTAAGTAGGGTCACTATGAGTCAGACACTGACTTGACAGTACCTAACAACAACAGCAGGGACAGTAACAACAGTCACCACCTAGGGCTTCAGAGAGTGCAGAGCAGCACTCTACCAACTGAGCTAAACCCCAGCCCACATTTATCCTTAGAACTACATAATGAAAAATCTATAGATGAGATAACATCTGGGCTTTGCTTCAGAATAGTTGGGTGGGGAAGGACTTGATGAAGCAAGACTGATTGGGTGTTGGTAACTGTTGAAGCTACTGTGAGAACACTGGTATCATTAGATCATTCTTCCTATGTTTGATGTTGTTAGGTGCCATTGAGTCGGGTCTGATTCATAGTGACCCTCAGAGGGTTCTCAATGGCTGACTGTTCAAGAATGAGCTGCCACATCCTTCTCCTAGCTTCCTAAATTTAGATATACTTTAAATTGGCCTCCAAATATTTTGAACAAAATCTAATATGAAACATATATGTTGTCGGGCACAGTGGCGCACACCTATAATCCCAGCAGCTCAGGAGGTAGAGGCAGGAGGATCGCAAGTTCAAGACCAGAGGCAGTTTGCGTAACTTAGAGAGATCCGGTCTCAAAAAGTAAAAAAATAGGCTAAGGGTGCAGCTCAGTGGTCCAGCACTTGCAAAGCATGCAAGCGCGAGGCCCTCGGTTCAACCCCTAGTACCGAAAAAAAAAAAATTAGAAACATATATGTTTTTGCACAAAAATTCCAATTCTGAAATATGATGTGACTTAATGGACAAAGATATTCATTTTAAGATTTAGAATGGAAAGAAACTAAGTGTCAAACCACAGATTAGATATATTATAGTAACTCCTTTTAATATGACATGAGTCTCTGATTATTTCTAGGGATTGTTTTAAAAAACATGAGAATATGCTTATTACTTATTTATTATATCTAGATTATAATATATATCAAAATAAGTGAAATACACAATACATGAAAAATTGGGTTTATTTCTAAATGAGGCTCATGACCATGGTTTTATTGAAGTGCCTATGTATATATCACTGTGGTCAAGGTTACAGGGTCTAGGGGTGAGTTGGAGCCTCAGCTCAGCCACATAGTAGCTGTGACCTATGACAAGTTGCCTTACTTCCATTTTCTAATCTCCTACCTGGGGATTATGATGCCATCTATCTTATAGGCTATAAGAATGAACAAAAATTTTTATTTAAACACGTATACAACTCTGCCACATGTTGTTGTTAGGTGGCATCGTGTCGTTTCCGACTCATAGTGACCCTCATGGGGTTTTCAATGGCTGATTGTTTCAGGTTGCCTTGGGAGTGGATTGCCATGTCCTTCTCCCATTTTTGTGGTGCTGGGAATCCAATCTGGGACCTCAGATATTGCAGAGCAGCGCTCTACCAACTGAGCTAAATCCCAGCCCATTCTGCCACATAGTAAGCATGAAATATGTGTTGGGTGATACTGTATTGAGCATATATTAAATATTGAAGACTGGCTGCCTGAAAATTGATCCTTTATATGGATTAGATTTATAATTTTCTATAGAGCCATTGCCTGCAGCCATAGCCCTGTGGCATCCAATCCTGTCAGATCTCGGAATCTAAGCAGGGTCGGGCCTGGTTAGTACTTGGATGGGAGATTGCCTAGGAACACCAGGTACTGGAGGCTTGGGAGACAGCTCCGACAACCCACTCCCAAAAAATCTGCCATTGAAAACCCTATGAATAGCAGAGAAGCACTGACAATAGTGTTTCCTCTGTTGTTTGTAGGGTTGCTATGAGTCTGATACTGACTCGATGGCACCTAACAAAAACAACAACATAGAGCCATTGGAATTTCATTGAATTTTATTCCTCTAACAAGAATCAGATGATAAGAATGTGCAGAATGAAGGCCAAACCTTAATTACAGAGAAGTCTACTGAATTTTCCCAAGGTGACCCTGGTTATCTACTAGGAGTCTTGAGTCCATCTATCTTGGCCCCGTGACTTCCACTGCCAAGACTCCTTTTCCTCAAGCAATAAACATTACCCTGCAGCTGACTATTCACCACTGTCCTCAGACCCTGACATTATTTTTAATCCCTCTACATTAGCAGATAATGGCTCCGAATTCCAGGACTGCAGAGATAAGGGCTCCCCTGCTTCGCTCTGGGCAGCCAGACGCCACGCAGTGTGCCTGGGGCCCCTGATAACTGGGGGCTCTCTACCTCTCTGTTCCATCTCATTTCTCCTGCCTGGGCTCCGTCTGCCCCAGCCCCTCCTGGCAGCCAGTCTTGATTCCGAAGAGCTTTATCGACATCTCCTGATTAGCATTCTATTTGTATGAAAATAAGCCACTTGCCTTTGTCACTTATGGATTAATCACCACCATAAGCTAGAGCCCTTGTGTCCTGAATCCATAGAGTTGTAGAATATAAGGGGCAGAAGTAATTTAATAGAATAAAAAGTCAAATTTCTCCATTTTAAAGGTGAGGAAACAGGGGTGAAGGATGACCGCTGGATATCCTAGGGTGAGCAACCTGCCCAGAAATTCACCTCACCCCAGCCCATATTGTCATTGGTGCACTGTAACCCCAGCTCCTTCTAGTTGTTGGGTGCCATGAAGTTGGTGACAACCCTATGTACAACAAAGGAAACACTCCCTGACACTGTGCCATGCCCGGCACCATGTCAGGGCTTCTCTGCTATTCATAGGGTTTTCAATGGCTGATTGTTTCGAGATTGCTTCGGGAGTGGATTGCCACTTCCTGCTCCCATTTTTGCAATGCTGGGGTTCAAACTCACGGCCTCAGAGCGCTCAGGGCAGCACTCTACCAATTGAGCTGAAGCCCAGACCTGTAACCCCAGCTCAGCCATTAAAAAATCAGTCATCCTACCTGGGACAAGACACAGATTGACCTTCTGACCCTTCCATACTATGAAAATGGTTTCTTTTAAACTCAACCCTTGGAGTTTCCCCTCTTAAAAAAAAATCATAAATTACTGGTCACCATCAATTAGTCTGTGTGTGTGTGTGTGTGTGTGTGTGTGTGTGTGTGTGTGTGTGAGAGAGAGAGAGAGAGAGAGAGAGAGAGAGAGAGAGAGAGAGAGGTATAGGTGGATCTTTCCAAACTCACCTCTTTTTTTTTTTTTTTTCCAGTACTGGGGGTTGAAACCAGGGCCTTGCACTTGCATGCTTTGCAAGTGCTAGACCACTGAGCTGCACCCCCAGCCCTTTTTTTTTTTTTTTTACTTTTTGAGACAGGGTCTCGATAAGTTACGCAGACTGCCTCTGGTCTCGAACTTGTGATCCTCCTGCCTCCACCTCCCCAGCCACTGGGATTATAGGCTTGCTCCACCGTGCCTGGCTCAAACTCACCTCATTAAAGTGAAGATTTCCTCACTTAAAAATAACATTAGCCCATCAATGAACTACTGTTTTAATGAAAGGTATTTTTCAATAAACATTAGTGTTTAAATTATTGACCATTTTTCTTTGGTGAACAGTGCCATCTATTACTAAAGACACAAATACTATCGTATGAAAGACCAATAAATATTTTGATATAAAAGGAGAGGGATTATAATAAAAAAGGTTTGGTGGGAAAAGTTATTGTAAGGCAAAGGGCAGAATAAAGGAAGACATCTCATTTGAAAATGTGAAGGAAAGAAATAACAAACAATCTCTTACTTAAAAATTGGATCATTGTAATTGACGCACCTCCAATAATGGCAGATCAGCCGTGGACATCACCCCCAGCTTCCAGAGCAAGACTAAACAGTGCCCCAAACACAAGAGATCAGACCCACCCACGGCACAGAAAACAGATTGCCCCCAGCTCTCTGGGACAGCAGGCGACCACGCAGGTAACGCTGAGGAGACGGGGGCACAGCAGGCCCACAGTGCCTCAGGGGACGGCCCCTCCGGGCAGAGCTGAGGACCTCGAGGCTTGGCCTGCCTGTGGCCTGCAGAACACTGACTGTGGGGTGGAGCCTATTTGTAACACCTGTCTTCACCCCTAGCTCGGGAGTCATTTGATGACCATGGTGACAAGCCTGGGAATGATATTCATGTGCCATGTACCGGTCCTCAGACAGCAAGATGGACTTTGGATGGGCCAGAGAGCCTCAGGAGGCTGTCGCTGGATGCACAATGGGGCTCCAGGGGGGCTGCAGGAGCTAGGGTGGCTCACAGAGACCTAACCACGCCCAGATGGGCCTGCGCATGCGAGTTGCGGAACTGTGACCCTGGAGGTGCTCAGGTTTACTCACTGACTCTGGTGGGAAGTTATCAGATTCCCTGGGCAAACAGAAGTGATGAGGGTGAGGCCGGGACCATGTGGCAGCTGCCCAGCCCACCTGACTGGGTTTGAGCCACCGGGAGAGGCCGTAGGTCAAACCGTGAGATGGCTATGTTCAGGGACCGAGGGGTTCCTTATATGGGGGCATTACTCTAATTAGTTTATATACATAATACATAACTTCCACAACAATCTTTTGAAGCAGGTAATATTATTATCCATATTTTACAGGCTTGGAAACTAAGCCACAGAGAGGGTGAACAATTCTCCTAAAGATGCACAGTAAGAAGTGGAACAACAGTCAGCACTTAACCTCTGAGCAATATTGTATCACTTAGAAATCAAAAGGCACATTGCATTGGGAAAAGCTATTGCAAAGACCTCTTTAAAGTGTTGTAAAGATGTCACATTGAAGACAAAGGAGCACCTGGCTCATGGTGTTTTCACAAATCATGTGATTGTGAAAGCTGACATTAAATAAGGGAGACAGGAGAATAATTGATGCTTTTGAGTTATGGTACTAGAGACAGATATTGAATATACCATGGACTGCCAACAGAACCAACCAATCTGTCCTAGAAGTAGTGCAACTAGAGTGCTCCTTGGAAGCAAGGATGGCTAGACTGCGTCTCATGTATTTTGGACATGTAGTCAGGTGGGATCAATACCTGGAGAAGGACATCATGCTTGGGAGAATGGCCGGTCAGTGGGAAAAAAAAGGAAAACCCTCCACCAGATGGATTGACACAGTGTCTGCAACAATGGGCTTAAAATAAATAAGATCGTGTGCCTGGCACAGAGTCAGGGAATGTTTCGTTCTTGTGTACATAGGGTCACTATGAGTCAGACCTGACTCAACAGCACCTATCAACAACAACAACAATAAAAGCAATGATGTTTCTGGGATCGGGATGACATTGGAGCAGCTTGCTCCTTTCTGACACAATCTTCCCAGAAACCTAGGTGGGTATTTGGCACCTTTAGGACCTAGGAAAACAGCCCTCAGGGCTGGAGTAGCCCCAAAGCTCACAGAAGTGGGGACTGCAGTGATCTCTTCACCGGAAGTGTGAAGAGTGAAGTCTGAGTGGGAAAGCACCCCACACCCAGACACCCTGAGACCCCAGGCCCAAGATCAAACAGGGACCTGGGTGGGCCCTGGAAACTTGCATGCTGGTGTCAATAGGAAAAAAAAAATGGAACAAAATAGAAGAAATAGAACCCCACAGTGCTCTGCCCTCGCCCTTCCTCCATGCCCACACAGTCCTCATGCAGTGCCTTCCTGGGTGAAGGAAAGTGTTTTCTGTCCTCAAAGTAGTGGCTTTGGGTGGAGGGATACAAGCTGTTATCGGCAACCCAGCTAAGGACACCATCTCAGAAACCTATTCGGAGTAGCCACCACCCTCACAGAGCCACAGGGACTTAGACCTCCTCTCTGCGCTGCCAAACCGGAAGAGGAGAATGGTGCACTGGGTGGAACAGGAGAAAGAGTATGTGGAATGGCAGATTGTGCGCACTGTTAAAAACAAGAAGGCAATAGCAGACGATTGCGGCTCTCCCCGAGCCTGAACCTGTCCCCGGCTGTGTCCAATGTCCCTCATTTCAGCCATCAGGAGACATCATGGAGTCCATTTTGGCAGAGGGAGCCGGCAGGGGGCACCACCAGGGGAGAGCTTCGCTCTGCCCTCCCTGGGGAGCCAGAGGGCGACCTTTGCGACTGTCGCTTCCATTGGAAGGAGGCTTCCCCGTCCTGGCCTTCTTTGTGTCCGCAGAGAAACCCTGTGCCTTCCTATCCCTCGAGCCTCCTCCTCGTTGCTCAGCCTACGAAGCCCCAGCAGCAGCAGATGCTGGAGTGCGCCGGGGCAACGCCACATTTCATTGCTTCGCAGGCGGGTGGGAGTTTATGGGGCCTTAGCTCTATGCTTAACACTGTCGCTGCTGCTGGGCTTGTGCAGCTGGACAGCACGCTGGGTTTTCCACTCACTGCTTAATAACTGATGGGGGAAGTGTCCTCTCATTTGCTAAACTGTACCTGGCCTTTCCAGCCCAATGGTCATGAATGTCTGTTCTCATCCAATGGGCAGATTCAAAGAAATACAGCTCTCCTTCGCTCCTGCTCAATTAAGAATATCATCTCCCCCACGCCTCAAACACTGTTACGGAGCTGGAGCTGTTTGACCTGCAGAACCGGAAGGACTGGGAAAGTCACCCAAGCACCTCTGATGCTTCAGCCCCTGACCCAAATGATGCCCAGACTTCTCCTAGCCCCTCCCAGGCCACTCATTCCATACCCACCTCCTGATGTGCGAGGGTAAGCACTGACTGGGTAGAGGGCTTCCAAGTACCAGGTAGTGTCTTAAACAAGGTACATGAATTCTCTCATCTGTGGGGCAAAATTGGGAGAAAATTGGCAAAAACCCTAAAACTGGGAACACAGCTTTTAAAGATCTGGTTTGTAAATTAGAAATCTAGGGAAAGTGAAAGTAACTTGATTGGACATTTGTACAAAACCTTTCATGAACCTCCCAACCTGATTGGACATTTAAAGGACAAAGGACCTGAATGTGATTGGTTGAGCCTCCTATAAAAGTAGCTGCAGTGCAGCAGCTCTTTGTCTCTTTTGCTGAGGATCCTCAAAGGAAGAACGTCAGTCTAGATTCGACCATCAAGGTGATAAGAACTCCCTCCAGCATTGGACCAAGAGGACAATGACCACAGATGACCAGACAGGTGCACGCAAGGAAAGATGGACTACAATCAAGTCGAGGAAAGCCTCTTGGACCCAGCTCCAAGAGGCTGACGCTGAGGACAGTCTCTGGTCCTAGCGCCAGAGGAAGAAGAGCTGTGGCTGCTCTTGAGGCAGCAATAGAGGTGTTTTCACCTTGGGTTCCTCTTGGCCCTCGTGAGGGCAGAGAGGCAATAAAAAGCTGGTTGTCCCCACAAGGCAAAAGCACCCGAGGCTTTTCCTTTTTCCCTTCTGCCAGCATTCCCAAGGGCCATAGGAGCCCTCGCCCCTTCACCCAAGGGTCCCGAATAGTTAAGTATTGTTATCTGTGTGCATGGCCACACCTCCTGCCTGAACATCTGGGCTGAACTGGTGAGGAACGTGCCCCACATAGACTCATCTAGGCATGGTGACAAAACCATCCCCCCACCACTCTCCCCAGGGTTATAAGAACTCTCTGGAGCATGGTTCAAGTTCTATTCCTGACACCTATGAGCTGTGTGCACTTGAGCAGTCACAGAGAGGAGAACTGCCATTTTGTACTTGAATTAGACCCAGAAAGTCATAAGGTAAGTGTCTAGGGTCAGTGTCTCCACTGGCAAATTCCTTTCACATTGTTTCCTTTCCTCGGGCTATGTCCAGTCAGCAGACTTGCAGATGCAGGGGATTGGCCATAAGGAGTATGAGGGGAAAGAAAGAACATCAGCCACAATGTCTCACCATCCTTGAAAATAACCCCATGAGCTGTCCTGTTTGTATACCTGCAAGTTGGAGATGGAAATACCAAGTGGAGGTGTGTTAAATGGCATGACCTCCAAGGCAGACACTTTCTAAGATATCAAAATTTCAAATGTACATATGCTCTGATCTAGCAAGTCTACTGTTTGAAATTTAGCCTAAAGAATAGGAAGGAAGGGTATGAACAAGGATATTTATGTCTTTATTGTCTTACTAGCACAAGACTGGAAATAAGTTAAATGGAGGACTAACTAAAGTCTGGTCTGTTTGAACAGTGGAATATTATGTAGCCATAAAAACAACAAGGCAGCTTTACATTCCAGTGAAACAACCTCCAACATATTGTTAATGGAGAAAAGTAAAGTATTATCATTAGTATATTTTTAAAGTATCTATACTCAATTGCTCTATCATTATAGACTATAAAATGAAATTAACAGCTTGATAATAGTTGCTGCCTCAGGGAAAGACAGAAGGTGGCTTGAAGTCAGGAATGAAGGGGATGCATACTTTTGCTATGTACCCTTTTGAATCTTCTAAATTAAGGCCATAGGAATGAAACAAATCTAGAATAAGTAAATATAAAAATAAAAGTTTAAAAATCATTAATGTTTTAGGTAAAATGCTCCTGGTTCTGAAAATGGAGAGAAAGAATCAAGTGAAAATCATCAGTCTGCAAAGGACAATGAAAAACAATCAGGTATATGTACAGAGAAAGAAACCAGCATTTGTAAGGCAGATGGTGAGGCCAGGCATAAATCAATCTGGAGCTCCGATCCTCTGCTCCATGTGTGGCAAATATTCATGTTCCTGTTGCTAAATAAGGGTGTTTCCACTGAATGGCTTCTTAATCGCTGACAAGCAGTCAATTCAGATACTTTGACAGTAGCCAAAGACCTAAGTTGTCAGGCTTCTCTGGATATTGGTACACCTGGTACATCTCCCCCATGAACTGTGTCTCCAGCTGCAATGGTTCATTTTGTGTGTCCACTAGGTTAGGCTATAGTGCCCAAATGTGTGATCAAACACAAGTCTAGAAGTTTTATGAAATTAGTGTTTAGAGTAAATGAGCATATAAATCAGTAGATTTCTAGTAAAACAGATAGGTGACTTCATCCAATCAGTTGAAGACCTTAAAAGACTGAAGTCCTTTGAGGAAGAAGGAATTCTGCTCCTGGATCTCCTTCAGACTTGGAATTTTCACATCAGTCTTTCCCTAGCTGCCCAGCCATCTGGCCTGCCCTGCAGATTCAAACTCGCCAGCCACTACAACTGCATGAGCCAATTCCTTAAAATAAGTCTCTCTGGAGAAGGGGAGTGGTATTATTGATTCTGTTTCTATTTCTCTGCAGGAACCCAGAGAGGGTTCCCTCCCACGGATGTTTCCTTCCATCACACATCCCACATCACCCATGGTAGAACCTCTGCTATTCTTTTATTTACTGGGTTGTGTATACCCAGCCGTGCTATCTATGCCATTAGATCTTTGTGAGCAGGTACTATGCCTCTATCATTGGTGTATTTCTGACAATCAACAGAGAACCTGCAGCAGGAACAAGTGGTCAATAAAGATGTGGTGCTAATGAAGTTGCACTGTAATGACAAGGGCCCGGAGGCTGAGTGTTTGAGTTTGTTCATCTACCCATCAGCATCCAAATCATTAATTAGGAAGAACACAAAGAAAAAGAAAAGCAAATAGAAAAAAAGTAGCCCTTACTGGTTGTTTTCAATTACTAATACACTTTATTTTTCATGTTTCTTCATACATTACTACCTGAAGAACTATCAGAGGCAAGTGATTGTTTAGAATTAATCACGTAAATCACTGTGGTCCAATTTCCACAATGTAGGCCATAGCCTACACTGTTTCAATATTTAAATCAAGAATTAGCTTTTAAAATGTGATATATTCAAATAGAAAAAATTATACAGAAAATATTGTGATTATCACCCTCATACTCCAAATGTCTATTGAGTTTTATTGTCCATTTGAAAAGATAATTCTCAACTCCCAGATCAAAATACCATCCCTGAACATCAAATTGAATCCTAGATTAGAAATCTCTGTAGACAGCTTCCACAAAATTTTTAAAAAGCATTTCCCATATTTTTAAAGGATTACTAGATGAACTCATCTTTGACAAGTCAATCCGAATCCTTGGGTGAATCAAGAACCAATTGGTTTCATTTTCTGATCAATAAGACAATTTTCACTGAGCGCCCAACACCAACAATTCTGTCCCATAGGAAAATAGATTTATAAGCATGTCAAATGGAGATTTTATTTTACTTCCTGGTTTTACTGCTCTGCCTTCAGCTGTCAACCCAGAACTTAGACACTCTCCCCTGGGATCAAGGAGGCAGAATGGTATGAGGCCATCAGGGGTTATCCTTGAAAGCAGGAAACACTCAGCTTTGACCTGGGCTGTTGAAATCAATATGACATGGCACGGAGAAAGGAAGCAGCTGGCGGTGGATGGTTACATCAATATTTTTCTTTATTATATAATTTGCATTAAATTATGCTAAAGGATAACCAGATTAAATTGACCATGAGAGATACAAAAAGAGAACACAATGAATCATATCTCAAATGAATTTCAATCACCAATATAGAATTAGTGATATAGCTTTGTTTTGCTTTTAATGAAGTTACTCTACTTCTTTCCATTCTGTGTTATGTGGAAAAGTACACAGTATGAGGCATACAGAAACGGTCCCACCATCAAATGTCAACATTAACATTTCAGCATATTTTGTCACAATAGTTTCTTGATGCATTTTATCCACTGCTTTATTCACTTAACACCTGAGTAAAACAATTTCCTGTGTTAGTATAACTTCCTTTTCCTGTGCAGGTGATTATCCTCATTTTGTGGGGGTAAGCCTTTTCTAAGCCCCCTGGCCCAGCATGCAATGGAGTTAGCATTCCAACCTGACCTACCTGCCACAGTCTTTCTATTACATTCAACTGCCTTAAAAACAGTTTTTCCTCTTGGACCAGTAAATCACCTTTTGGGAATTTACATGGAATCTAAAATGTAAATAATGTGCTGTGAACACATTGGTGAGCCAAAAAGCAAGAAGATATTGAAGACTAAATAGTTTGTGTCAAAAGAAAGTCAACTTGAAAGGGATCCCACTGGTGAAAATGAGACAGTGTGACCACCAAAAAGAATAATAATCACACACAATTAAAATACTAAACATAAAAGTAATGTGTTCATAATGATACTTTTTAAAAAACTTATAAAGTCATCAATTCACTTCTCATAAAATTATAAATATATAAAGTCAAGACTGTGTCTTGACTTTCCTGTACAAACTATATTTTTCTTTCTTTCTTTCTTTCTTGTCATTTTGTTGTTGTTGTTGCAGTACTATGGAGTTGAACCTAGGTCCTTGAATACGCTAGGCAAATGCTCTATCACTGAGCTTCAACCCCAACCCCTTTTTAATTTTAATTTTAATTTTGAGACAGGGTCTAAGTTACATACTCTATCTCTGACCTCAACCTTGCAACCCTCTTGTCTCAGCCTCCTGAGGTGCAGCACCATGCCCAGCTACAAACTATATTCCAAGGCAGCCAAATAATCAATGAAGATAAGTTCTTCTTTGTAGAAAAATGATGGCTAAGTAATGCAGAGAAAAAACAGAATAAGAAAATTCCCATTTCAATCCCTAGTGAAACACTGCGTTGAGGCAATTGTTGCCAGTAAATGCTAAACCATAGGTGAAATGTTCATAGGAGACTTGTGGAGAATGGACTATTCTGGCACCACCTGATAGATTATTGGCAAGTAGACATCATGAGTCATGGTATGACTGCACAGGAAGTACATAGCATAGGAATTTTTATGACCTAACAACACTTAAAATTTAATCAAATCAAGGCTCAGATCTAATTACCAGTTTATAGGAAATAGAGAAAACAAACGAACAAGTTAAAAATATCACAATAATACAAGTCTAGAATACAAGATGCTTTGGTTTATATCTGGATGTCCCCCATAGCTCGTGAGTTTGAATATTTGGTCCCCAACTAGTGGCACTGTTTGTGGAGGTCATAGATCTTTGGGAGATGGGACCCTTGCTTTGCAGAAGTAGCTCCCTGGGATCTGGGCCTTTGGAGATTTTTTAATCCGGACCTGTAGTTCTACTTGTTCTCTGCCTCCTGTGCCATGATGCTATGAGGTTGTCTGTCACAGACCCTGCCTCTGATGCCACCATTATGGACTGATCCTCTAACTGTGAGCTTCCAATAAATCTTTTCCTAAATAAATTTATTTCAGTTGTTTTTCCTGCTACAGTGACAACAGCTGACTAATACACAAGACCTAAAAGATATGTATTCTGATTTCTCCAACAAATTCAATGTCATGAAAACAACTGAGGAGAGAGAAGAATAGGGACAATATGTGTTAGAGTCATTAAGAGCTATGACAGCCATATAGATTATGGGTTTATTGGTTCTTGTTATTTGAATAAACCAAGTATAAAAAAAAACCTTGAGGCAATTGGAGAAATTTGAATATAGATGTTTAGAGTATTTTAGATATTACTATTTGTTGGGTGGAGCTGGGATTTAGCTCAGTTGGTAGAGCACCGTTCTGCAGTCCCTGAGGTCCTGAGTTCGAGTCCCAGCTCCTCAAAAATGGGAGCAGGATGTGGCAACCCACTCCCAAGGCAATCCCAAAACAATCTGCCATTGAAAACCCTATGAAGGTTGCTATGAGTTGGAGACAACTCGACAGCACCTAACAACAACAATTTTTGGGGTATGATAATATGGGTTGGTTATATTTTTAAAGGTTTTATTAATTTCATATAAAGTATGAGGAAAATGACATGATGTCAAGTATTTGATTCAAATATTCCAGGTAGAAACTGTGTATGTGTCTCTGTGTGCGTGTTCTATTGTGTGTGTGTGCATGTGGTGGGAGGGGAGAGGAGAAAGGAATGGGTAGATGAAATGGAAGTTGGAGGATGTGTATAATTGTTGAATCTGAGCAGTGGGTACACAAAGGTTCACTATACCACTCTTTCTACCTTTGTTTATATTTGGAAAAGTCCATAATAAAAAAGTAAAATTAAAAATGATACTTAAGAAGATATTAAGCATTGTTGTTGTTAGGTGCCATGGAGTCGGGGTCTGACTCATAGTGACCCTACGCACAACAGGCAAAACACTGTTGGCAGTGCTTCTCTGATATTCACAGAGTTTTCAATGGTGGATCGAGTTTTTTTGGGGGGAGTCAGTTGCCAGGTCCCTCTCCCAAGCCTATAGTATCTGGTATTCCCAGGCGGTCTCCCATCCAAGTACTAACCAGGCTCAATCCTGCTTAGCTTCCAAGATCTGACGGGATCCTGTGCCACAGTGCTATGGCGGCAGGTGATACTACGAACATAGAAATCAAAGTCCGTACATGCCAAAAACTGGAAAAGTATGCAATAAGTAAATTTTTAAAATCTGAAAAGTTTATTCCATATGGTACGTGTTTATTTCTTACCTATATTTGAAATGGAATCTCTCCAAATATTATCTGATTAGCTTTGAAATTCATGATTAGAAAAAGATCGCCTTCTACATTCTCTTGGCATCTAACCCCACCACCAATTTAAGTAGGACATCAAAAATCTCCACATAAGAAAGAAATTTCATGAATTATGCTCAGAGAATATGTATTTCCTGTTGCAAAGAAATAATTTGGAGATGGAAAGAGGACATAAATTATGCAGATCAATTTTCTGTGATCCTCTTTAAAGAGGCCAGGGTGAAGATTTGGTTTTTCAAAAATCTGATGCTGTGCATCACAAAGCAAAGCAAAATTAATTGTGAATGAAGGGAAGAATACACTCAGAATAGCACTTCTTTTCCAGGGATAGAGTTAAGCAAGCTAATAGCATTCAGGGGTTAAAAATAAGTTCAGTCACCATTTGCCCACACACATTTCACAAAATGACAGATGGAAATCTAACTTTTAAAAATACATTTTAAAATACTTCAGAAACAACTATCTAAACAATGGATTAGAACTTGATTAAAAAATAAATAATTTAAACTCCAAAAGCTCATTGATGGAAAGATGCTATGGGGAGAATTCTTCCCCAAAAAACAAAGCCCTTTGTGCTCTACAAAATGTTTTCCACTAAATAAAATGACAAAATATTTTTATTTTCAGCTTTCTAGTTTGTTGGGGTTTTTTATGGTTTGTTTGTTTTCAGAACAAATCTTTTTAATCCATCTTGTTTTGTGACCCACCAATCTGGTCCATTGTTTCAACTCCTACCTGCCTCCTTGGTTTTTGTTGGATGCCATTAAGTTGAGTCTGACTCATAGTGACCCTGTGTACAAGACAAAACACTACCTCAAACGCTGCCATGCCTGGCACTATTGTCAGTGCTTCTCTGCTATTCCTAGGGTTTTCTCTTTTTTTTTTTTTTTTTAACTTTTTTACAGTAATTTTTAATGTACAACTTAGTGAGTCTCATTATGACATTTCCATACATGCATTTCATTGTACTTGGCTCCCATTAACTTCCCCCTTGCCCTCTCATGACCCTCCTCTCCCACCCGTCCCTCTCCACCAATGGTCTTTCTACTCGCATAGCTTTTCTGTGAGTATGTCTATCTATATATGTACATCCCAATTTTTCCATAAGGGCAACATACATCATTTTTTTTCTCCCTTTACCCTATCTTCCCGCCCCTCCCCCTTTTCTTTAGTCCATTATCTTTCCCTAGTTAAATCCTATCTGCTTTCATGATCTATACATTTTAATAATGAATATATATTGAGGTCTAACATTCATATATGAGAAAAAACATCTGATGTTTATCTTTCTGGGTCTGGCTTAATTTGCTTAAAATGATGATCTCTGTGGAGATCTCCAGAGTCCCATCCACTGTGGAATACATTGTCTGTCCCTTACAAGCCCTGCGCTAGCAAAATCTCATGATGAAACATAGAATCCCTGAAATCCATACAGTTTCCCGTGCTGAAGAGTCTTTGAAATAGCTGGGATTTCTCCCTTTCCCATTGCCCAGTTATCCCAGTAAATGGCCCCAGGTCCCTGTAGGAACACACTGGGGAAATCTCATCACAAGCACCTGCCATGGAATAGCAGGATCCTCTTTTAACCCAGCCTGTCCTTCAGTCAACAGTGTCTGGGTTGAAAAATAGGCTTGATGTGGGGCATTGCCCTGGCACTGGACTCGCTCCAGCCGTGAGCGGGAACCAGCTGCTGAAGACCCGCTGTCTGGTGAGGGGGAGCAGAGCACCCAAGAGCCGTGCCACCCGGAAAGGAGGCTTATACCCACAGCTGGTCTGGGAAGCCTTGAGAGAGGCCGGCTCAGAGGCTGATGCCCACAGTGGCTCCTTGTTTCTTTCTTCCCAGTGAAGACGCTGACTCCAAGTGCTTTGCTCCAACAGCTCTTTATTGTTTCCTTGTCTGTCCCGGTGGATGGAATGGACCCAGACTGCTCCATGTACTGCCCTTATATACTCTCCAGGGGCTAGCCGGGGACCAATCAGAGGCGATCACCCCATACAGGTCTGGCCAATCAGGGGAGATATGCAAATTTGGCTTTGTAAACATAGCCAATCAGGGATGGTTCCTGAACAGTCCAATTAGGAGCTGTTCAGGGTTTTGGAAACAGCAATCAGTGTCGAGGGGTCTGAGGCAAGAGATTGGACGCCAGTGCCATCTTTGGGAGCTCAAGGACCCTGAGTTCCCGGATGTAGGGCAAAGGTGATTGCCCAAGGAATAAGCCTCAGACCTCCAAGGGGGCCTAGATAGGCCCCAGGGCGAACTGCCTCTCTAGGCAGTGCCCTTCAGCTCAGGTCTGGAAATTTGCCATAACTTTTTAGTGGGGTGTAAGCTTTATCCTTGTTATCTGCCCTTCTGTCATGCTCCCAAGAACACTATGTTCTAGTACAATAGTCCTTCCTTATCTGTGGTTTCACTTTCTGTGTATTCAGTTACCTATGTTCAGCTGTGGTCCAAACATAATAAATGGAAAATGCCAGAAATAAACAATTTGTAAGTTTTAAATTACACAGCATTCTGAATCACACACTAAAATTTCTCACTGTCCTGCTCTGTCTTACTCAAAATATGAATTATCTCTTTCTCCAGTGTATTCATGCTGTATATGCTACCCCTGGGTTAGTCATTTAGTAGCCATCTCAGGTTTGGGATCCACTATTGTGATATTGCAATGCTTGAGTTCAAGTTGCCCTTACATAGTAGTAGCCTAATGCTACATCACGATGCCTATATCATTCACTTCACTTTCTCTCACCACACAGGTACTGTATCATCTCACATCATCACAAGATGAAGAAAAAGAAGGTGAGCACAGCAAAATATGGCGTTTTAAGAGAAAGGGGCCATATATGCATAACTCTTATTATAATATAATTGTTAAATTTCATTATTAGTTGTTAAGTTAGGTGCCATCAAGTTGTGTCCGACTCATAGCAACCCTATGTACAACAGAATGCAATACTCTCTGACACTGTGCCACGCCTGGCACTATTGTCATTGCTTCTCTGTTATTCATAGGGTTTTCAATGGCTGATTGTTTTGGGAGGGGGCTGCCAGGTCCATCTCCCATTTTTGCAGCACCAGAGATGGACCCTAGGGCCTCAGAGAGTACAGAGCAGCACTCGACCAACTGAGCTAAAGCCCAGCATTTAGTTATTGTTAATCTTTTACTGTACTTAATACATAAATTAAGCTTTGCCATAAGTATGTATGTATAGGAAAAATAGAAGATGTATAGCGTTTGGTATTGTTCATGTTCTCAGGTATCTGCTGGGAGTCTTGGAATGCATCTGCCATAGACAAGGAAGGACAACTCTAATCCTCTATGTGGCTCTCTATGAAAGGTTCTTACGGCTGCCAGTTCAACCTTGGCACTCATTGCAGTAATTGGGTGGTTCATGCTTTGGCCATCTGAGTTCTGCCAGCTGGCCTCTGTCATCCCCATTGCTTCTAGGGATTCCAGTTCTATAACAGAGAAGGATGTGATAGGCTACTCCTGAAACCAGTCCCAAAGCAATCAGCCACTGAAAATCCTATGAGGGTCACTATGAGTCAGAGTCGACTTGATGGCACCTAACAACAACAACAACAATAGTTCTATAACAGCATCATCGATAGCTTCAGCTCTGCGTAGCAGAGAACAGTCACTACTGAGTTTCTGTGTGTTTCAGGGCCCTTTCACCAGCTCATTCCTTACAGTCTTGGTAAACTGCTTGTGTCATGGGTTTCCCTGGGAGACCTGGAGAAAATGTGGGTTTTCCATTCTTCCAGAGCACAGCCACTGTAGCACGCCCACTTCCCTGAGCTTTTCAATCTCTTTTGTTTCTGGCACCTAAGGCATTCTTCACATGTCTCTTCCACTTAGTTTGGTCATCGCTTTGCTAAAGAAAGAAAAGAAAAGAAAAGAAAAGAAAAGAAATGAAAAGAAAAGAAAAGAAAAGAAAAGAGAAGAAAAGAAAAGAATCAACGAAGAGACTCCAAGAGTCAAAAGCAGAGAGCTAAGTCCTATTCTTAGAAGAACGCTTCCATGTAGATAAACTCCATTATCCAACTCTGTATTCCATCCTCCTTAATCCAGACCCTTCAGGATTCAATCCAATAGAAATTCTTCCACTCCTGCTAGTATTTGTTGGCTAGGTCTTGTATCTTCTTTGGTGTATATTCCATTTCCTTCTTTATCAGGACAAGCACTTCTCCTGCCAGATTTTATTACAACTTGACTCTAGTCCAGTGGTCAGCAAACTTGTCCTACAAAGAACCAACCAGTATATATTTCAGTTTTTATGGGCCAGATACCCTTTTTGCAACTACCCAACTCTCCCAGTGTAGCACAAAGGCAGCCAGACACAATATGTCATTGATTAGTGTGGTAGTCGGATTCCAATAAAACTTTATGCCCTCAAACAGACTGCAGGCTGGAATTGGCTTGGAGGCCACGGCTGCTAATCCTTTTTCTAGTTAGTTACTGGCTTCGTATCCAGGCATGGAGTTAGGGCAGATCTTGTGCTGGGAACATCTCAACATGTCTTGCAAGGCAGAGGCATCTGCACTGTCCTCAAGCAAGAGGGTAGCAGTAGCTTTTAGTAGAGGGGGTGGGCCTACAGGCTTCAGTGTAATCTAGAGAATAAAGACTTTTGGTGTGGGGACATAATCTTCCCAATACAAGGCTCAGAATCTCATTCTTTCCCACCCAAGGCCGTGACCTTGGCATAGCAGACTTACTGGGGTTGAGAATTCAACCTTCTCTGGAGCTCTGCTGGTCCTAGGCTCAATCCTGGCTTTTTTCTGCCTCTGGCTGCAGAGGATGAGTTTCTTTATAAACTGCCACAGGCTCCTTGGCTTTCGCACTTGGCCCTAACTTGGTGATTAATCACCGCCACCTCCCATCGCCTTTCTCTAATTCATTTTATAGCACTAAGCAACAGCCATTTAATTCCATTGTGCTTACAGCTACCACTTCCCTCTGACCCCTCAGATAGCTCGGGCGCTGAACCTACACTCTGTTCCAGTCTCACCACAAAAAAAAGCTGCAACAATTGCATGGTTACAGCAGACTGGGGCCACCTGTACTGCACCGGTCCAGTGGGCGTGTCCTCCGTGATGATGCCAGTGGGCGTGTCCTCCGTGATGATGCCAGTGGGCGTGTCCTCCGTGATGATGCCAGTGGGCGTGTCCTCCGTGAGGATGCACCAGCTAGTGACTCAGCTCCAGGTACCATCTTAGAGTCTCCTTTCTTCAGCCACTGCTGGACCTAATGGCTTCAGGTGAGAACAAATTATGGTGAAGATTTATGTTGTTGTTGTTAGGTGCCGTTGAGTCGGTATCCGACTTATAGCGACCCTCATAGGGTTTCCAATGGCTGACTGTTTTGGGATTGCCTTGGGAGTGGATTGCCAGGCCCTTCTCCCATTTTTGTGGTGCTGGGAATTGAACTCGGGACCTCAGTGACTGCAGCGCAGCGCTCTACCAACTGAGCTAAATCCCAGCCCTTGAAGATTTATAGACGGGACTTTTCTTGGTGGCTGCTTTCAGGATCATTACTTGCAAGGAAGTGAAAAAGAATTCCACAGAGGCAGAAGGTGAACTGTGATTCTGTTGCAATAGAGGCCTCAGGCAATCCCATGGACTGCTGTCAGATTTGTCCAAAGCAAAGCAGGGAACCAGCCACCACTCAACCGCAGAGCGGGTGTGGCCTCGGGCAGGGCAGTTTGCTTCTGCCAAGGGAAGATCACGCACACGGGAGTGGATCTCTGTGACGTCAGAGGCCAGTGCTCCTAGCAGCTGAGGAATGAGTGCCTGAGTCCTGCAGGAGAGACGGGGCTACATCAAGCCTCCTCCCCGTGTCCTCAGCAAGAAGAACAGATTGGAGGCCTTGGGTCCACTTCTGCAGTTGTATCTGAGTTACCAGGAATCTTGGGAGAAGCCTTGAGTTCAGCTACTGTGATTTTAATTGTCATCCTAAGGAATTCTAGGCAATGGAGGCAATAAGGTAGCAGTGGTCTACTGTATACAGAAACTTTAAAATCTACTTTTGAAGGGTAAAAATAACAAGAGAAAGAAGGGAGGAGAGGACAGAGAAGAGAAGATGAAGAGAAAAGAAAAGAGAAGAGGAGAGGAGAGAAGTGGAGAGGAGAAAGGAGGAAAGAAGGAAGGAAGGAAGGAGGAAAGAAGAAGGAAGGAGGAAAGAAGAAGGAAGGAAGGAATGGATGGAGAGGAAGGGAAGGAAGGAAAAAAGAGAAAAATCAATCCTCCCAACTCACTACAGCAGCCAAATCTATTTAACTGAACATCTGTTGTTGTTGTTGTAGTTGTTGTTGTTGTTAGGTACTGTCAAGTTGAATCCAATTTATGGTGACCCTATGTACAACAGAATGAAGCACTACTTGACACTGTGCCAGGCACCCAGTCTCTTTATGTTTGAACCCATTGCTGCAGCCACTGTGTTTCTTCTCATTTGGAGTCATGCCACATCAACGAAAGGAGGTCCCGAGGACTTTACTCTCTTCCTGTCATTAAAGTCAACTCTACTTTGAAGAGGCAACTCTTCCCCAGTGGTCTTTTGAATGCCTTCCAGCCTGGTGGGAAGTTTTTATAAAATCACACAGAAACCAATGGTTGAAATAGTTTCACAAAATCCTTGAGCATTGTCATAATATTTGTGAATTTCCCATTCTGATGATTCTTCAGAAATTTAATTCCACATATCTATAATCCTTTTGTTTTGTCCAACATTCATTCATAACCAGGACTTCTATCTTTAACAGTGTCAGGGTTTATTTCTCTGTGAGATTCTGTGCATTGGAGATTCCAAACATTAAATACCAGTAATCAGTCTGGGCTCTTGTTTACAGATTTTGAAATGTTGCCATCTATTCAATTTTTGTCCCTATTAATGCAGTGAGTAATGGGTCTTACTGGTGTCTAAAATACAGTATTTCATCTTATATTGATTCTTCAGGATTTTAGGCTTCTAGCTAGGTGGATTTTCAACATACTAAGGTTTCTATGCATTCATTTATACATTTGATGGTATGTTATTATTGTTGTTAGGTGCCATCGAGTTGGTATCCGACTCATAGCAACCCTCTGTACAACAGGGGAAACACTCTTGTCAGTGCTTCTCTGCTGTTCATAGGGTTTTCAATGGCAGATTGATTTTTTGGGAGGGGGTTGTCAGGTCCTTCATCCCAAGCCTACAGCTTCTGGTGTTCCCAGGCGGTCTCCCATCCAGGTACTAACCAGGCCTGACCCTGCTTAGCTTCCGAGATCTGACGGGATCGGATGCTACAGGGCTACCGCTGCAGGCATTTGATGATATAGTTGGGTTCATTTTGAAACACACATGTATAATCCACATGTCTAACCCCACCACCACCAAAAAGATAAACACCTAAACACTTAGACCCTAAATCAAAGACAACAGCCATAAACAAAAAGTCAGAGACCACAGTTCTAACCCTAGGATCCTGTAAAGTTGGTTGAAAGGCAGCACCTAGGCAAGGATGTTTCTGGATCCTTAGATGTCTGCCTTTGATTATTGTTGCTGTTAGGTGCCATCAAGTCGTTGTCTGACTCATAGCAACCTTCACAGGGTTTTCAGTGGCTGATTGTTTTTCAGGATTGCCTTGGGAGTGGATAGCCATGTCCTTCTCCAATTTTTGTGGTGCTGGGAATCAAACCCAGGACCTCAGAGATATAGGGTGACACTCTACCCTTTTGCTTATACAGGTGAGGGAATGAAATGAATCGTGTGGCCACAATCCCTAGTTCGCTGCTGGCAGAGCAGCATCAGAGAAGGACTACCACATTTTCTCTACACTCCAAATTCCCTTTGACCTCAAAATCTGACCTGAATAGACAGCAGGTTATTTCTAGGCCTTGGTATGAGTGAAATGTGTTCTTCTCTAGAAATATTAATGCGCTTGATTATCACATGGTCCTCTAAGTCCTATGGACACCTAACACACACAGTTTGTGCATTAGATTTAATTTCTAGAAGCCCAAGGGTATGAATCTCTAAACATCACTTATCTGAAAGGGTTTGGGAATCTGGCGTTGCTGCCTCTCTTTCCCTTCCCTTCTGGTGGGGCACAGCCCCTTCCCTTCCCCCTCTGGCCAGCAGTAGCCAAACGGAAATAAAAGCTACTCTTGGTCAGGCATCCTCTGTGTGTTAGCACCTGTTGGGCACCTTGTTTCATGGTTCTTGGAATGTGTGTAATGTCCCTGCAAGGAGTTGATGACAAGCCCTATTTTAAACATGAGGAATCAGAGACACAGAGAAACTAAGTATGTTAGCGAAGATTAAGAACTCCCAAGTGTAAGAATTACCAGTGGCCTCCAGTCTCTGGCTGCTCCTTTCTGCACAGCAGGCTGGAATTTACTTGAAGAAACACTGTTTCTAAGGAGCATTTAGCATTCAGCCAGGACATCCACCCTATGTACTGAATTGAAGGATAGTAGTTCTCAGAGTGTCATCCAGGAACTCCTGGATATCCCTGAGACCCTTGCAAGGGATTTGCAAAGCCAAAATTATTTTTTAATGATACTAAGATATTACTTGCCCTCTCATGCATGTTATCCCATTAGGGACAGTAGAATTTCTAGCCTACGTGCTGTGTTTTACGTAATAGAGTGTTTGCAGAAGCAGATATGGCAATTCAGCTATCTTTTGTTAAGTTGAACATTAAAGAGACTTGCAAAAATATATGCTATGATAAATATCCTCCAAAATACATGTATTTTTATTAAGGTATATTAATTGTACAAAATAATGGGTTTCATACATGTACGTAATGTACTTAGGGCATATTCACCCATCCTATTATCTCTGCTCCCCCTACACTCTCTTATTGGTCACCTTTCTCTTCCAGAATAGTCCGCCTTCTAATTCTAGGTCCTTTAATTTTTTTTAATTTAGATTCTGCACATGAGAGAAAACAAGATATTTATCTTTCTGAGTCTGGTTTATTTCATTTACCATGATGATCTCCAGTTCCATTTTGCTCTTCTTTCTGGCTGAATAATACTCTATTGTGCGTGCGTGTGTGTGTGTATGTGTGTGTGTATTACATTTTGATGAGCACCTAGGCTGATTCTATAACTTGTCTATTGTTAATAGGGCTGCAACAGAGAAGATGTGCAGGTGTCTCTACTGTATGCTGACTTTGATTCATTCAGGTATGCACCCAGGCTGGATCATGTTGTTGTTGTTGTTGTTGTTAGGTGCCGTCGAGTCGGTATCCTGCTCATAGCGACCCTCATAGGGTTTTCAACGGCTGAGTGCTTCGGGATTGCCTTGGGAGTGGATTGCCAGGTCCTTCTCCCATTTTTGCGGTGCTGGGAATTGAACTCGGGGCCTCAGAGACTGCAGCGCAGTGCTCTACCCACTGAGCTAAATCCCAGCCCCAGGCTGGATCATATGGTAGTTTTATTTTTAGTTTTATGAGAACTGCTATACTGATGTCCAGAGTGGCTGGACTAACTTACATCCCACCCACAGAGTACAAGGGTCACTTTTCTCCTGAAGCTTTGCCAGTATTTATTGTTTTTGATTCCTGTATGATAGCCCTTCTGCCAAAATTCATGTATTGAAAACATAATTCCCAAAGAAATAGTGTTGAGAGGTGGGGCCTTTAAGAGGGATTAGGTCATAAAGGCTCTGCTCTCATAAAGGATTAATGTTGTTGAGTGTTATCATAAGAATGGCTTTGTTATAAAGTGAATTCAGCCCTCTCTCTCTCTCTTGCCCTCTGCCTTCCATCATGGAGTGACACAGCAAGGTCATTGCCAGATCCTGGCCCCTTGACATTGAACTTCCCAACCTTTCAAGCTGTGAGGAATACATTTCTATATAAATTACTATATAAATTTCTTTATAAATTCTATATAAATTATATTCTGTTACAGCAATACAAAATAGACTAAGGCAGAACATTTGTAATGAGAATAGGGACCACTGCCATAACAAATACTTGAAAATGTGGAAGGTGCTTTGGAATTGGGAGATAGGTAGAGGCTGAAAGAATTTGGAAGAGGCTAGAAAAAATCAGTATTGCTGCAAATGGAGCATCAAAGGTAATTCTGGTGAAGGCTCAGAAGAAGACAAGAGCTGTAGGGAGAGCCTAAATCTTCTCAGAGATTACCCAAGTACTCTGATCCAATTACTGGTAAAAATACAGACGGAAAGGGCTAGTCTGTTGAAATATCAGATGGAAATGAGGAACAAGGTGTTAGAAACCGGAGTAATGTCCAACCTTGTTATAAAGCAAAGAATTTGGAGGAATTGTGTCCATGCTCTAAGACTTAGTAGAAGGTAGGATTAACAGTGATGAGTTAAGATATCTGGCAGAAGAAATATCTAAGCAGCAAAGCACCCAAGATGTTGCATGGCTTCTCTTGGTTGCTTACAATTAAACGAGAGAAGAGAGAAATGATTTAAAGATGGGACTTAAAATCAAAAGGAAAGCAGCCTGCAAAGACTTAGGAAACTCTCAGCTAGTTCATGTAAAGAATTTTTTAAAACTGTATTCAGGAAAGAATACTTTGTGTTCAACTACCTGTTTGCTAAAGAGATTAATGTGGGTAGAGGAAAATCAGGTTCCATTCAACAAAACAATGTGGGGATGGTGTTGATGCATTTGACAGAGATCTTTGAGGCAAGATAATACCCTGAGGTCCAGATCTCCAGAAAGGTGCCCGAGAGATATCAGAATTTGCTGCATGGTTCCACCTGATAGCTCTACTTACTGAATTCCAGCTCAGCTCCCCCGTGGTGCTCAAGCAGTCCCCTGTGTAGCTACACCCACCACTCTGGAAATGTACAAGCTATCCACCTCCCTGGCATCCATGTGATGCTAATTCTGCCAGCACACAGAATATCAGACCTGTGAGGCCATAGCAACTTCCACCTAGATTCCAAAGAACTTCCCAGACAGATTGGAGGTGCCAGGCAGACTTATCACACGGGCAAAGTTGCTGCAGAGAGACCTCACTAAGGCAATGGACGCACAGTGGTGAAGAGCAACTCTCCTATAGAAAGCCCCTCCTAGGAGGAATGCCTTGTGGAGCCAAGAAGCTGGGGTCTCCAAGACCCCCCAGCACTATAAGGCCACCAGCATGCAGCTGGAGTCTGGGAAAACTAAAATCATGAGACTCCAACCCACAAGAGCTCTGGGGATACTGAGCCCAGGAAAGCCACGAGAGTAGGGCTGCCTAGAGGCCTTGGGGGCCCAACTTCCACTCCTGTGTTCACAGGACATTTGTGGGACATGGAGTCAAAGGGGATTATCCTTCATCTTTAACACTTAATGTTGTTTTCTGTTGAGTTTTGGACTTGCTTGGGACCTATTACTCCTTCCTTCTTGCCTATTTCTCCCTTTTGAAGTAGGAAGGACTATCCTATGCCCATCATTGCACCTGGGAAGCATGTAATTTGTCTTCATCCCACAGGCTCACAGCTGGAGAGGAATTTGCCTCAGAGTGAATCATGCCTTGAATCTCACTCATGTCTGACTTAGATGAAGACTCTGGACTTCTGAGTTGATACTGGAACAAGGTGAGACTTTTGAGGCTACAAGAGGGATGGGATAACTGTATTTTACATTGTGAGGACATGAATTTTGGGGGCTAGTTATGGAATGCTATGGTCTGAATGTGTCCCCTCAAGTTCATATGTGGCACATTTAATCCCCAATGCAACCGTGTTAAGGGATGGCCCCTTGGTGAGTAATTAGGTCACAAGGGCTCTGCCTACATGAACAGATTAGTGTTGCTATCACAGTGGGCTTGATATTGCAAGAGTAAACTTGTTATAAAAGGAAGTTCAGCTCTCTCTAGACCTTTTTCCTTATGCCTTGGAAGAAGGCCCTTGCCAGATGCTAGCACCTTACTATTGAACTTCCCAGCCTCCTGAGTTATGTGAAATAACTTTTTTTATATATATAAATTGCCCACTCTGTGGTATTGTGTTATGTTGTTGTTAGGTCCAGTCGAGTTGGATCTGAATTTGTTTACCTGCCACTCTCCCAAACAGGATGTCCTTCTCCAGGGACTGATCCCTCCTGACTTCTTGTTGTTGTTAGATACTGTCGAGTCAATTTTGACTCATAGCGACCCTATGTACAGCACATGAAAACACTCCTCGATTCTGTGCCAGGCACATGATCATATTTATGTGTAAGTCCATTGTTGCAGACACTGTCAATCCATCTAGTGGAGGATTTTCCTTTCTTTCATTGACCTGCCACTCTACCAAACATGATGTCATTCTCCAGGGATTGGTCCCTCCTGACTACATGTCCAAAATACGTAAGACACAATCTAGCCATCCTTGCTTCCAAGGAGCACTCTGGTTTCACTTCCCATAGGACATATCTGTAGACTCTTTTGGCAATCCATGGCATATTCAGTAATCATCTCCAGCACCATAATTCAATAGCATTAATTCTTCTCCTGTCTCCCTGGTTCACTGTCCAGCTTTCACTATCATACGATGTTACTGAAAATACCATGGTATGAGTTAGATGCACTTTTTTTTTCTTCAGTGTGACATCCTTACTTTGCAACACTTTAAAAAGATCTTTTGCCACAGCTTTTCCCAAAGCAATGTGTCTTTTGATTTCTTGACTGCTGCTTCCACAGGTGTTGACCATAGAACCAAGTAAACCAAAGTCTTGGACAACCTCAATCTTTTCACCATTTAACAGACCAAGATAATGTAAAATAAACTCACTCATCTCATTATAGTTCTTCTAAGGGAACATGGTTATTTTTTATGAACATTAACACATAATTATTTTATGACTTTTAAACAAATTAATAAACATTTTTACATTTTTCTCAATCTTAATTTCTAATACCATATATATTAATAGATGCAACCAAGAAAACAAGAGCTCGACAGAGTCATCAATACTCTTGAAAGTGTGAAGAGGATTTGAGGTTAAAAAAGAAAAGAAGAGAGAACATAAAAACAAAACAAAACAAAACAAAACAACTCCAAATTGGAGAAAGGATATTCTCTTCAACAAATGGTGCTGGGAAACTTGGATTTCCACTTGCATAAAAATGAAAACAGACCTGCACCTCTCAATATGCATGAGAATTAACTTGGAATGGATAAAAGACCTCAACATAAAACAAGAAACCTTTAAATTACTAGAAGAAAAGATAGGCAATATGCTCCAATATATAAGCATAGGAAAGCATTTCCTTAATAACACTCCAATTACTCAGGAAATTGCAACAAGAATAGACAAATGGGATTACATGAAATTAAAAAGCTTCTGTACAGCAAAGGAAACAATCAACAGAGTTAAGGAAGACCCCACCGAATGGGAGAAAATCTTTGCATCCTATACATCTGACAGAGGACAACAAATAATCCAAAACACAAGTGGGCAAATGAAAAAATTTATAAGGCCATGAAACACATGAAAAAATGCTCAATATCCAGAGCCATTAGGGAAATGCAAATCAAAACAACTCTGAGATTCCACCTTACTCCAGCAAGAATGGCCAAGACCTATAAAACAAAGAACAAAAAATGCTGGCGAGGTTGTGGAGAAAAGGGAACCCTCTTCCATTGTTGGTGGGGCTGTAAATTGGTTCAATCACTTTGGAAATCAGTATGGAGATACCTCAGAAAACTAAAACTAGAATTGCCATACTACCCAGTTATACCATTACTGGGAATATACCCAAAGGGAGATGAGTCATCATACCACAGAGACACCTGCATCTCCACATTTATTGTAGCACTTTTCATAATAGCAAGGATATGGAATCAACCAAAGTGCCCAACAACAAAAGAATGGATAAAAAAATCATGGTACATATACACAATGGAATATTACTCAGCAATTTAAAAAAGTGAAATAATGTCATTTGCAGCAAAATGGATGGAATTGGAGAACATCATCTTAAGTGAACAAACACAAGCCCAAAAAGAGAAATACCATATGTTCCCATTCATATGTGGAAGCTGAATCAAACTTAAAGGAAGGAAAAAATCCTATACATAAATTAAAATATAAAAAATGCACAATTAAACTAAGTATACTTATAGAAGGGACAATTTAAGGAGTGGAAAGGAAGGAGGAATCTAGCAGAGGGAAGAAAAGATTGGAGGAGATGATGGGATGGGAGGAGGGTCAATGAGGAGGGATGAAGGGGGTGAGGTCAATCTCAATGTAAATAGCACAACTTCATAAGTATGTTGGAAAAATAGGGGAAGGTTAAAAAAATAAATAAAACCTACTAGAATAGAGAAAATAAACATAGTAATAATACCAAATGCTAGCAATAGTGCAAACAGACTAGATCACTCATGTAATCCTGCTGAGAATGTAAAAAGGTAGATCACTATTGAAAAAGTTTGGACTTATATCAAAATTGGGATACATATACATAGATAAATATTCTTACAAAAAGACATGCACATAGAAAGGAGACCATTGATGAGGCGGATGGGGATGGGGGAGGAGGATCATGAGAGGGTAAGGGGGGAGTTAACATGGGCACTGTACGATGAAATGTGCATATGGAAATGTCATAAGGAGACCCATTAAGTTGTACACTAAAAATTAGTAATAAAAAAAGTTTAAAAAAAAACAACCTCTTAGAACTGCCAGTGTAATATTTAGGGTGCTGACTCTGGAGGCTGACTACCTGAATTCATATCCCAATATTGCCATTTTCTAACTATAGGGCCTTCTTTGTGTCTGTTCCCCCACCTAGAAAATAAAAGTAATATATTGCCTACCTGATAGAGGCTGGGATTTATCTCAGTTGGTAGAGCACCGCTCTGCAGTCTATGAGGTCCTGGGTTCGATTCCCAGCAACACAAACATGGAAGAAGGACGTGGCAGTCCACTCCCGAAGCAATTCTGAAACAATTAGCCATTGAAAACCCTATGAGGATCGCTATGAGTCGGAAATGACTTGATGGCACCTAACAACAACAAAACAACAAGGATGAGATGAGTTGACCCATGTAAAGCACATACATTTGCCACTTAGTAAGCTCTTTGCTTTAGCTCTTATTGAATGTCCACGTACTACATATATTTGTGTTCATTTCCAGGAATGTCCCCTCGAATTTCAAGACGAATAAAGAAAATAAAGTTTTAAATTATCCAAATAGATTTCATGTGCTTGAGCTACAAATAGAAAAGACATCTTGGAACCAGAGTCATGTTTCAAGCATAAAATAGTTTCCATTTCATCTATTTGCTATCAATTTAATATCCTTATTCTCTAGCACTAAATAATATAAAAACCTCTTCAGAAAAACTAAAATCCTTCACTTATAAATACAGTCTTATTTTCCACATTCGCAGATGCTATGTTTAGAAAGCAGGAAACCTGGGGCAGGGCGACATGTCTGAGACACATTACCCCAAGTGACCATGGTACCTGAGATTGGAATACAAAATGCTACAATTAATAATAAAGTATAAAGGAGTAATAAATATGAATGCCTTGAATTCCAAGATTTGGAGTTCTTATTCAATGAAATTAAAGTTGCATGTTTAAGAAATGCAGATTTCATGTCTTAGTATAGTTTTAATACTTTTTATATAGGGATGTTGTTATTGTGAGGTGCCATTGAGTCAGTGTCCAACTCATAGTGACCCTACCTACAATAGGTGAAACAGTATTGTTAGTGCTTTTCTCCCATTCATAGGATTTTCAATGGCTGATTGTTTCTTTGGGTGGGGAGTGGACTACCAGGTCCTTCTCCCAAGCCTATGGCACCTGGTGTTCCCAGGTGGTCTCCCATCCAACTACTAACCAGGTCTGACCCTGCTTAGCTTCTGAGATCTGATGGGATCAGGTGCCACAGTTGTACAGCTGCAGGCTTTATATAGGGATAGGTATATGCTAAATATAGATGCATTCTTTTCTTGTAAAGAAATCCATCATGTTTACTCAGCAAATAGCTCCCTAAAAGACTTTTTTAATAGTTGTGAGCAATTTGGCCATGCAGACCAGTATAGTGGCTAGTACACACACTGGAGAAACAAGTTGCTTCTTTGCTCTGTTGATTACTAATGTGTAATAGGGACAAGTAGCATCCTGAGCACCCAGATTCTGGTATGTAATCGTAATGGGGGGCAGTGGCAGATAGAGGTAGATTGGTGGGTAGTGATTTAAGTCAGTTCCAATGTGTCATCAAAGTCCCAAAATTCTGTGACTCTAAAAAGCTCTTGTTTTTCAGCATAGACAGTGGAGGCTAGTGCACTCCTCAGAGCAGTGTGACCTTGGGCTCTGATGCTCAGGAGTCCTCAGCTGTAAAACAGCAATGCTAACTGTATCCACTTCTGAAGGGTATTGTGAAGATTGAATAAGGTGATACAAGGTATGCAAACTTCTTGCCCTTGTAACTCTATTGTTAGAGAAACTCCACCAGAAGGTGGCTAAGTGAAACAAAAAACAACCATGCAAACTGGGATGGTATAATGGTGAGGTGCTTCAGTTACAATTGTGTCAACTTGGTGGTGTAAAACTATTTTATTGTGTCCACCAATTCTATGGGTCAAGAATTTGGGAAAGGCTCACCTGGACAGCTTTTGCTTGGGTCTGTCCTAACACTGCAGTCAGAAGTTGGTGGGGACCATAGTCATTGGAAGCCTCTACTGGGCTGAACGTGCAAGGTGGTATCTTCAGATACTGGTAGTTGCTTCTGGCTGTTAACTGGAACTTCAGGTAGGCCTGTCCACCAACCACCTACATGTAATCTCCACATGGGGCCTGGGACTCTATACAGCCTGGCTTCTTCTGAGTAGTCAAACTTCTTGCATGGCCAGGAGTCCAAAGAAGCAAGGTGAGAGGTGAATTGCATTTTGTAACTGTCCCTGGAAACCAGAAGTGTCATTTTTTTCAGCATTTTATTAATTATGAGAGCAATTAAGGCCAGTTGTCCAGCAAGGGAAGGGAAGGCAGACTCTACCTCTCCAGGCAAGAGTGTCAAAGAATTGTTGTTGTTGTTGTTAGGTGCCTTCGAGTCAATATCCAACTCATAGCGACCCTATGTACAACAGGTGAAACACTATTATCAGTGCTTCTCTGCTGTTCATAGGGTTTTCAATGGTGGATTGACTTTTGCAAGTGTGTTGCCAGGTCCTTCTCCAGTCAAAGAATTGTTGCTGTTGTTAGGCGCTGTCGAGTCGGTATCCGACTCATAGCGACCCTCTGTACAACAGGGGAAACACTATTGTCAGTGCTTCTCTGATGTTCATAGGGTTTTCAATGGCAGATTGATTTTTGGGAGGGGGTTGCCAGGTCCTTCTCCCAAGCCTACAGCACCTGGTGTTCCCAGGCGGTCTCCCATCCAGGTACTAACCAGGCTCGACCCTGCTTAGCTTCCGAGATCTGACGGGATCGGATGCCACAGGGCTACCGCTGCAGGCAGTCAAAGAATTAGTAGGTAGTTATATAACATTAATGAAAAATATTTTTTCAGTCTATACTGTCTCAAAAAGAAAAAAGAGATAATATTGAAAATAATGACCTGAGAAAATCCCAAATGATTTATGAGGCACTTATTTCCTACCATCTCCAAACCCAATGCTGCATAAGAATTTAGCCCTTCTCAACTTGAGAACAGTCAAGCGGGAAGATAAGAAATCGCAATTGTCAATTGTAGCTTAAATGAATGTGCATTGTACCAAGTTCAAGTTACCTTTGTAATATCATGCAGTTTTACTATTTCACTGTAAGACAGGCTATTCTTGTAACAGAAACTCCACAACATAATGGCTTCAACTTATTTCACATGAACAATCCCGCCAACTCTGGTTGGTAAGGCAGCTGTACTCCATATCATTTAGCAACCCAGGGTTCCATCCCTGCTCTTGCTCTGCCATCCCTGAAGTCATTGTCCATACTCACAAGAGTGACAGTGGCCCATCTCTCTTCCAAGTTTATGGGAGGAAAAACAGGCAGAGTCTAGAAAAGCAACTTATCTCAATTATTGTTGTTGTTAGGTACGATCGGAATCAAGTCCCACTCACAGCGACCCTCATAGCGTTTTCATGGTTGTTTTCAGGATTGCTTCAGGAGTGGATTGCCCCATCCTTCTGTCTCAGAATTAATCTGTAGTAAATTGAAGCCATTATCTCTGCATTCAACTATTTGCCCAAATTTAGTCACATGACCACAGGAGGCTCAGAAGTAAAATCCCTGGCTGGGAAGCCTGTTCTTGGGATAAAGAGAACAGATTAGGGAAAGTCTGCCCCACAAATGAGCAATAAACACTTTCATATTCAAAAGTTTACATTAACAAGTTCATCAAATCTTAATCTCCACCAATTTCAGTATCATAAAAAACTGTGCCAAATGCAATGAGTCTGAACCAAACGTCATGTATTCTTAGGAGCACTTGTGAATTTCACTAGGACTGCCAACAATTCTCTTGCGAAAATGTGTACACGTCAGAGTACACGACACAGCTCCTACCTGGATGCCTGCAGGTGAATGATTGTGAATTTCAAAGTAACAAACTAGAAATGATAATGAAGTTGGAGGAAAACAGCTTAACAAATATTGTGGTTGTTGGATGCCATTGAGTCATGTCCAACTCAGTGAATTTCATTGGGGTTTTCAATGACTGATCATTTCTGGATCTTTTGTTTTTTGGGGTAGGGGGGGTAGGGGACTGCCACATCCTTCTCCCATTTTTGCAGTGCTGGGGATTGAACTCAGGTCCTCAGAAACTGTGGAGTTGGTAGGGAGCTGTGCTCCCTACCGAGCTAAACCCCAGCCCACTTAACAATTAGGAATCTACAAATAACAAAAACTGGGTGGAGGCAAACTGTGCTCACCTTCTAGTCAAGAAAGGGTGATGTAGATTTCATGTATTAGTGTAAACATTAGACTCCACGTATTTCTCGATGTAGAAGGAGCTTTTCTCGCAGTTAATGAAAATGTAATAGACTTGAAATTTTTATAGCCCCATCCTCTCCCTCTGATGGAATATTGCTGAGGACGGCGCACACGTGTGCTGCAGTATTAGAACACCCGGCCAGAAATCACCACCTGCCTCCCTTCTGTTTTCTCCTTAAAAGAGTTATTGAATTTCTCTGCCTCTATTGCCTATCTTTAAAACAGCAAACTGTCTACATTTCAGGGCAAAATCGTAAAATGTTTTTATACTCAGTAAAACACAAATTCACACCATGTGAAGCAGGAAGAATACAGCCACACAGTGTCGAGTCTGGATGTGGGCAAGGAAAATAATCAGCCAGGCTGCCAGGGGCTTTGTCACATGCAGAGAGAGGGAACAAGATTATGTTCTCCCTCGTGATCCCAGTCTGGATGTCTCAAGCTAAAGCCAGACAAACCCACTCGGCAGGGACATCTGGTCCCGGGATTACTCCCAGAAGGAAACACTCCACACAAGCCAGCAAGGCAAATAAACTAAACTTTATAAAACCATCATGTGGATACGAGACGAGAAAGCGACGCGTTTCAAACACCCCAAATCAGAACAAAGGTGTCTCCTGAAAGCTGGAAGAAGTTAGCAAATAAAATAAGTGGAGGTGGTATTGATATTTTAGAGGTGAACATACTGTTCTCATTACCTCTCACTCCAAAGGTTACCAAAAAAAGTGACAGATTATAGGATTATGTAGATAAAATGAGGTACAAACTGTTAGTGCTGGGCTGATGCGGTAATGTGGAGTTGGAGACTACAGAGTTATTAGCTCGGTGGAAGGAGGTAAGTACCATGTGGCAGACACACATGGTGGAACCCCAGGCAGCAGTCAGACGCAGTGATACCGCTGCACTGAGTGAAAACATGGTGACTGAAAACAAAAGGAAAAGGAACTGTAACACAGTACTATGCACATAAGGTTGAGTATAAATTAAAACCGTACCACATGCAAAGCACTACTCCATTTCCCCAGAATATACATTTCAGAGATGTGTCAAGGATATGGCAAGAGGTTGGGTACTTCTGTGGGAAGAATGTTAGAAAAGAGGCCGAAAGAGCAAAATTCAAATCAGAGGCCTCTTATTGTGGTTTAAATAGAAAATGTTCCCCAGATATCATGTGCTTTAACATTCGGTCCCCAGCTGGTGGCGCTGTTTGTGGAGGTCATGGTTCTTTGTGGAGTCAATGGAGGCGAGACTTTGTAGATTTTTATTATCAGGACCAGTGGCTCAGGTCGCTCTGCCTCCTGCCCCATGATGCCATGGGGTCATCTGCCGAAGAACCAGATGCCTACCTCACCACTATGCCTTGCTGCCAATGGACTGCTTCACTGACTGTGAGCTTCCAAGAAACCTTCTACTCCATAAGTTTATTTGGGTTGGTTTTTCTGCTACAGCAACAACAGCTGACTAATACAGAAAATGTGTGGCAGGGAGTGCGTTGTTGCTGTGCAGGAACCAAGCCATGTGGTGCTTTCCAGAGGAGTTTAGAAGAGGTTGGAGATGCTTGTGGGAGGAGCCCTGGCGGGCTTGAGGGGTGGTTCTGGAGAGAGGGAGGAAGGCCAGAGAGTCCCTGGCTGATGGAAACACAAACAGGACTCACAGGGTTTCAGAGAAAAGTAAGAACTCTACTGGGCCCTGGGGTAGAGGCCATTCGTGTTGCATTCTGGCTCAAAGCCTGTGTACACTCTGCTCTTCTAGAGTCAGAGCTTAGGGGCAGGCACGGTGGCGCACGCCTGTAATCCCAGCGGTTTGGGAGGCGGAGGCAGGAGGATTGCAAGTTCAAGACCAGAGGCAGTCAGCGTAATTTAGCGAGACCCTGTCTCAAAGAGTAAAAAAATGGGCTGAGGGTACAGCTCAGTGGTCCAGCACTTGCAGGGCATGCAAGCGCGAGGCCCTGGGTTCAACCCTCAGTACCGCAAAAAAAAAAAAAAAAAAGTCGGAGGTTGCTGCCGACAATGTTTAGCGATAGTGAACCTGTGCACTGATGTAGACATAAGTAATTCAACTCTGCATCCAAAGTAAAGAAAACAAACGCTGGCAAATGAAGGCTGGGTAACATAAGGCCGGGAAACTGCATCTTCCTGGTATCCTTAACCCAGTCCTCAGAGCAGTGTGATGACTACAAAGTCAGCCTTGGTGTGGCATCTGTTTGCTCTGCAAGGGGGACCTTGAAGCACTGAGTGAGCAACGAGTCCTTTGGCAGACTGATTCAGCCCCCTTCACAACCTGAGATAACAAACTTGCATTTTACAGATTTAAAAAATCAAGTCACTTCCAAAGTCACAAAGGAGGCTCCTGGACTTAATGTTTCACTTCATTTCCAATACACTAGTGCTTTCCTCTAAGCTACCTAAACTGAGACTCTCCTCAGAGGTTTACCTGGGAGGTCATTTTTCTTTCTAAAATGATACCTCAACATTTTACTTTTATTTTCCCCTGACTGCCCAGCACTGTCATTCTTCCTGTGTTCACATTTAGAAATAAAAAACCTTTGCAGAAAGCCCTAACATGCTCTTTACCTCTGCCTGAATTAAATCAAAGTGCCCAGGGACATGCACCACCTCCCGAGCCACGAAACATTCAATGAGTGGAAATCAATTTTGCTCCTACATAAGCCTCAAAGCCCCTCACACGCGTTCCAGTCTCATGGTGTGGCGAGTTATTCAGAAAGTTAAACTAATTTTGAGGCTAACAAATCACTCATGTCTTCCACATTATGACGACAGGCAAAAAACACTTAAAAACTGAGGCAATAAAGCAACTTCCAGCAGCAGTGCAGGTCCCAGAGTCCAGAAAACACATCGCCACTTAACATAAGCTATAAACACAGTTCAAAAAGGACATCTGCAAACCAATGATTCTGACTTTTTTTATTAGGTCAGAACAAATGAAGTAGCAGCAAAGGGTCTGTCCACAGTCTGGCCTCCACTAGTCCTCAGGAAGGAGCGGACTCAGCAGGAGATGCCTCACTCCACCCCGCAGGCTCTCAGAATCTCACTTGGGGCCTGAAGTGCATCTGCTTGGTGGCGTTGTTCTGCATTCCCGTTTTCAGCATCCACTTTGATTTCATCCTCTGGACATACTGCATGTCCCGCTCGCGCACAAGGGCTGCCCCTGTGGGTGGAAGGAGGTTAAGAAACAAGGCAAAGGTCTGTTACTGTGCTCAGAGAAAGCCCAGTCTTTGTAGAGAATCCTAAAGTTAGTTAGGGGTAAGTGGGTTTTTATATTTGAAGAACAGGCACAACTTCGAGTTTCCAAACAATGGGCCTCAGGAGTCCATGGGCACCCTAGAATTTTTGTAAATATATGTATCTCCAGAGAGGATCTTTCTTTAGTCTTCATCATCTTGAGGACTATAGGTCGCAATGATCTAAGAGGACATAGGCAGGAACTATAAATCGAGTCAGGCAGGAATTCCTGATAAGAGTAAGATGAAGTTAGACTCTGCAAGATTCAAATGACCTCACAGCACACGGGCATCCATACAGAAGGAAGCCATGCGCATACAAAAAACAGGCATTTCAAGTAGGTCTCAGGTGCCCATTGCTTTCCAGGCTATCCAAAGGCAGCTGCCATCTTCTACCGTCCTCTAGCTGGCCTGATGTTTCCTCTGAAGCTCTGAGAATACTCAGCTTTATACAGCACACATTTCAGAAAAGATTTAAGTTAATATCACACTGACGAGGTTTCAAAGCTTAATAACTTCAGTGACTAGGTTTACTCATCTGAATCTCACAACATTTCCTATGAGAAAATTGCAAAAAGGAGCTGCTAGCTAACCTTTACTGCGTACACACAGTGTATCACAGAAGCTTGTTGATATTCAATCCTCTCAATGCTGAAGTAGGCCTTATTATTATCATTTATATTGTATAAATGAGGAAACAGAAGCTTAGGTTAATTGAAGTACTTCTTATCATATGAGAACCTGTAAATTCAGCACATAAGTCATGCTGGACTCCACAGCTCTAGCTACTAACCACTTCTTGTTGTTGTTACGTGCCGTCAAGTTGGTATCTGACTCAGCGACCCTCTGTACAACAGGGGAAACACTATTGTCAGTGCTTCTCTGCTGTTCATAGGGTTTTCAATGGCAGATTGATTTTTGGGAGGGGATTGCCAGGTCCTTCTCCCAAGCCTACAGCACCTGGTGTTCCCAGGCAGTCTCCCATCCAGGTCCTAACCAGGCCCGACCCTGCTTAGCTTCCAAGATCTGACGGGATGGGATGCCACAGGGCTACAGCTGCAGGCACTAACCACTAGGATACTATTTAATTTCTCTGTGTAGTATCCAGGATAATTTTATGGTAATAATTACTAAATAATTATTTTTGTAACTACTATCTTCTGAAAAAGTTCATGGTGTATATAAAGCTACTGGGACCATGAACATGAGGTTTTTAAGTCATGGAGGCTTGGGCTTATTGCCATGAATGTTTGAAGTGGAAACAGAAACCCCAGATCTAAGAAGTGAAGTTATGGATCCATCAGGACAACATAAGTGGAAACAATGTCACCTAAGCCCTGTCAGAAGTACAGATTTTCAGGCCAGTCCGTAGGTGTGAGCATGACGTACCTGTGCTGCCTGTCCACCCAAGGGCTCTGTAATGCTGGAGCACCCTGCCCACAGCCTTCTGATTTTTAGCAACTGCCACAGCTCTTGACAAGCCAAATCGCTGTTTGTAGTACCTCATCAGGGAGCGATGACCCACTCTGGCACCTGTTTTTCAAAAGAGCAATATTTAAACATTGAGTTGGATGGTTCTTTCAAGGCAAGGCTATAAACAAGGGCTTTCCAAAACAGATCTTTAAGGGGTACCTAGCAGGAAAATGGGGCTGGGATTTAGCTCAGTGGGTAGAGCGCTGTGCTTCAGTCTCTGAGGCCCCGAGTTCAACTCCCAGCACCGCAAAAATGGGAGCAGGGCCTGGCAATCCACTCCCAAGGCAATCCCGAAGCACTCAGCCATTGAAAATCCTATGAGGGTCGCTATGAGTCGGATACCGACTCTACGGCACCTAACAACAACAACAAGCAGGAAAATGGGTGTGCCAGAAGAAATAGTGTTTTACTTACTCAAGAAAGATGAAGCAACATTTAAAAAAAAAAAAAAAAAGAGAAAAAGAAAAAAGAAAGAAAGAAAGAGCAAGCCACCAAGGATAGGTTTTGTAAGAGAATTTAAATCACTGGTGAAAACTTAGTATCGTATACCAAGATACAACATGCTTCCCTAGCAACCCCTCCTAATTCAGAGATAAGGGCCTCACAGGAGATTTTTTAGACTTTGAAAAAATTATTTCTTTAACAGATAGAAGATTAAGCAGAGCACAGTCCTGATATTTAGGTCTACAAGCCACAGTCAGTGTCCAGAACAGAAATCAACTCACCTTTCCTTTGCTTAAATTTTCCACTGCAGTGGTTTCTCCCACAGGGGTGATTTACCACACAGGGGACACCTTTGGCACTCACTGGGTTGTTACAACTGGAGTGCTATGGACATCTAGTGGTAGAGGCCAGAGATGCTACTAAGCATCCCAAGATGCACAACACCCCCCAAACAGCAAAGTATTACCTGGTCCAAATTGTTAATACTACCAACGTTGAAAAATAACAACCCCCACCCCCGGCACTTTCTACTTCTTCCCAAATGATTGAGAACTTAAAAAAAAAATGATTCAGTTGAATTCTCTCTATAGATTTGGCTTATTTTAAAAAAATAGGGTGAAAGAGTAAGTCAATCATGCTTTCAGAAATTAATTCCTAATTTTAAATTCCAACATATT